>JARQWA010000125.1:0-41967 GCA_030294605.1 Ambrosiella beaveri
TACCCCCCCCCCCCCCCTTCTAGGGAAGAATCGCGATTCCCCACTTTCCCCTCAAATGAACCTGTTCATAGACAGCGAATCCCCACAAAAAATTCTTCCCGGTTCCGGAATTTACTAACACTTTTTCCCACAGGGGTTGATTTTGGTGTCATTTGCGGTCTGCTTATGCTGAACGCCCTGGTCGGATTCGTCCAGGAGTTTCAGGCTGGTTCCATTGTCGACGAGCTCAAGAAGACTCTTGCATTGAAGGCCGTCGTCCTCCGTGACGGTGCCCTGAAGGAGATTGAGGCCCCCGAGGTCGTTCCCGGTGATATTCTCGAGATTGAGGAGGGTACAATTATTCCCGCTGATGGCCGTGTCGTTACTGAGGGTGCCTACCTCCAGGTTGATCAGTCTGCCATCACTGGTGAGTCTCTCGCCGTCGACAAGCGCCACAATGACAACACCTTTGCTTCCTCGTCCGTCAAGCGTGGTAAGGCCTTCATGGTTGTTACCGCTACCGGTGACAACACCTATGTCGGTCGTGCTGCTGCCCTTGTCAACCGCGCTGCTGGTGGCCAGGGTCACTTCACTGAGGTTCTCAACGGTATTGGTACTATTCTGCTGGTTCTGGTTATCCTGACTCTCCTGGTCGCTTGGGTTTCCTCCTTCTATCGTTCCAACCCCATTGTCGATATCCTGCGCTTCACTCTGGCTATTACCATTATTGGTGTCCCCGTCGGTCTTCCTGCCGTCGTCACTACCACTATGGCCGTCGGTGCTGCCTACCTCGCCAAGAAGAAGGCCATTGTCCAGAAGCTGTCTGCCATCGAGTCACTGGCTGGTGTTGAGATTCTCTGCTCCGACAAGACTGGTACTCTGACTAAGAACAAACTGTCGCTTTCTGAGCCTTACACTGTTGCTGGTGTCGAGGCCGACGATCTGATGCTCACTGCCTGCCTTGCTGCTTCTCGCAAGAAGAAGGGTATTGATGCCATTGACAAGGCTTTCCTCAAGTCCCTCCGCTACTACCCCCGTGCCAAGTCCGTCCTGTCCAAGTACACTGTCGAGCAGTTCTTCCCCTTCGACCCCGTCTCCAAGAAGGTTACCGCCGTTGTCATCTCTCCCCAGGGTGAGCGCATCACTTGCGTCAAGGGTGCTCCTCTCTTTGTCCTGTCCACCGTCTCTGCTGACCACCCCATCCCCCGAGACATCGAGGAAGACTACAAGAACAAGGTCGCCGAGTTCGCTACCCGTGGTTTCCGTTCGCTTGGTGTTGCCCGCAAGCGTGAGGGTGGCTCCTGGGAGATCCTCGGTATCATGCCCTGCATGGACCCTCCCCGCCACGACACTGCCCGCACTATCAACGAGGCCAAGCGCATGGGTCTGTCCATTAAGATGCTTACTGGTGACGCCGTCGGTATTGCCCGCGAGACTTCCCGCCAGCTTGGTCTCGGCACCAACGTCTACAACGCTGAGCGCCTTGGTCTCGGCGGTGGCGGTGACATGTCCGGCTCTGATATCTACGACTTTGTTGAGGCTGCCGATGGTTTCGCCGAGGTTTTCCCCCAGCACAAGTACAACGTCGTTGAGATCCTGCAGCAGCGTGGCTACCTAGTTGGCATGACTGGTGATGGTGTCAATGACGCCCCTTCGCTGAAGAAGGCCGACACTGGTATTGCCGTTGAGGGTGCCTCTGACGCTGCCCGCTCCGCTGCCGACATTGTCTTCCTTGCCCCTGGTCTCGGTGCCATCATTGACGCCCTCAAGACCTCCCGCCAGATTTTCCACCGCATGTACGCCTACGTTGTCTACCGTATCGCTCTGTCCATCCACCTCGAGATCTACCTGGGTCTCTGGATTGCCATTATGAACCGCTCGCTCAACATTGAGCTGGTCGTCTTCATTGCCATCTTTGCCGATATCGCCACCCTGGCCATTGCCTACGACAACGCCCCTTACTCCATGTCGCCTGTCAAATGGAACCTGCCCAAGCTCTGGGGCATGTCTGTCCTGCTCGGTGTCGTCCTGGCCGTCGGTACCTGGATCACTGTCACCACTATGTACGCTCAGGGCGAGGATGGTGGTATCGTCCAGAACTTTGGTAACATGGATGAGGTTCTGTTCCTCCAAATCTCGCTGACTGAGAACTGGCTGATCTTCGTCACCCGTGCCAACGGTCCCTTCTGGTCGTCTATCCCCTCGTGGCAGCTGTCTGGTGCTATCCTGGTTGTCGACATTCTGGCTACCTGCTTCTGTATCTGGGGTTGGTTCGAGCACGGCGAGCAGACTTCCATTGTCGCCGTTGTCCGTATCTGGATTTTCTCCTTTGGTGTCTTCTGCATCATGGGTGGTGTCTACTACATGCTCCAGGACTCTGTGGGCTTCGACAACCTGATGCACGGCAAGTCCATTAAGGGCACTCAGAAGCAGCGCTCGCTTGAGGACTTTGTTGTCTCTCTGCAGCGTGTCTCTACCCAGCATGAGAAGTCTGTTTAAACAACATATGGTGAAAAGCCATGTAATACCATAACATCTTTTTTTTTCCCCTTCAACTATATAAAAAATGAATGATGTCCTTGTTTAACAGACTGCTTCAGAAGTTGGTTCCAAGACCCCGTTCTCAAGGCCTTGTTTACTTTCACAGGGCTCGTCCCCCTCCCCCCCAAAAAAAAAGGCGAGCTCTTTTAACCTTCTCTTGTGCTGGTCATCTCGGTGTTGTGTAGTTAATACTCACCGTTGATTTTGTGCTGGTTGCCTCTTTTCCATATACCCCCCTGTCGTGCTTGATGCCTCGCCTTTTCCTCACAACGCAGTGTCCGGCATGGCGGGGCTTTTTTACTGTCCCTTGGGAACGGCGCATCTTCTGCTAGTCTGTCTACCCCTTGTTTTAGTACCTTTAATAGAAGTGAAGTCGCAAAGTTTAAAAAAAAGCCAAAATAACCGGTTCCTATTTTCTTGATATTGAAATGTGAGCGTGATTAATAATGTTCCTCGAGTAGTCGGTCAGTGGGTAAAGTTATGTTTACAAGCAGTCTGATATTGGTGTACCGTTTATATCCTTAGTAGACTTTGATAAAGTTGATATTTGATTAAATTCATCCCTGATTTACCGTCTTCATTGGTTGCCCCACTGCGAAAATTGAACCAAACCCCAACACAACCCTAACAAGATCTCCCGAGGCTTTCCCGGCCGACCGCCATCTCTGCTGATATTAACGACATCATAGGCGCATGCCACTTATACTTACATGCAAAAGGCTAACTTGTATTCTAAAATCATACATGTTGTAACCCTATGTTATTCCCAAGTGCCGCATTCAATGTTCTCAGCTCGCTGTTTAGCCATCCACTACTCCTTACTGCTATATTAACCCTATGTTGCCACCACTCAACATCATCTCAGATTATCCAAATCTTAATCACATCAACCCCAATACCAAAGCCTAATACTATAAGAAACTAATTTCACTCATCGGTATCCCCGAAATGTCGAGGCCTGAAATCCCCGGATATTACTTTGGTCAGTTCCCCTCCTACTTCTCCTTTACCTCCTCCCCCCACTAACACTCCCCCAGACGAGGCCAAACGCCGCTACTTCAAAATCGAAAAAGTCCAAACTGCCTCCACCAACAACCCCTACACCACTACCACCATTGCCACCTTCCAAGCTACCACCTCCGCCCACCACGCCGCCCAAACCCGCCACGCCGCCCTCGCCCACCATCTCATCCGCTCCCCCCTAATGACCCCCACCGCATCCCCCCTCACCGCCCGCATCGTCCGCGAATACGGCCCCGACCTCGGCATGACAGACGGGACCGTCTACTGCCGGTGGAAGATGCAACAGGCGGTTAGGGATGCGGGGGTGCAGGAGTGGGTGGCAGGGTTGAGGGTGATGGGGAGGGCGCCGTTGAGGATGACGTTGAATGCTTCGTATGATCCGGAGAGGATTTCGGCAGGGTATGGGATACGGAGGGAGGCGAACGTGGCGAGTTTGTGGGTGGGGGATGCCGGGGGACGGGGGACGGCGATGGCGTTGAGTTGTGAGTATATCTCGAGGTGTGTGTGTGCAGTGTAATGTTAGCTGACTGACAAACAATGATAGCACAGAGAAACTTCTTGACGTTGACTTATATGCCACATCGCAGCGGTCGATTGGTGCCGACGTGGAAGCAGGAAGATGACCCGCATATATCAGGGATTCCGCTAGTACAGGAATTGAGCTTCTTTGACCAGGTCAATGCCCTCACTGTTGACCACACGCGAACACGCATGTTTATGGCATCCTCCATACCCTCAGAATACCCCAAAATCGCCATCGGAGAACTCCCCGTCAACGAAATCCAGAATGTCCTCTACGAACCCCGATTAACTATCCCTACTAGTAAGTACTCTCCTTATCATCCATTTTCCCGTTACCCACACTGACACACCCCATCCCAGTGGACAACTTCACCATGCTCGAAGCTTTCAGCTCCATCAACCCCTCCACCCACCACCGCGACCTCTGGTCCACCTACTCCCTCCGCCTCGCCCCCGCCAACTCCGACATGATCGTCTCCATAGGTGGGACCCGCGGCCTCGTGCAACTCCGCGCCTGCGGCACCGTCGTCACCTACGCAAGCCCGCGGCCCTCACGGTTCCGGAAATCCTCGGAGCCGCAGGAGCCAAGGGACATCTTTGCGCATGATTTTCTAGCCGAGTCGCCGAGTGTGACGATTGCCGGAGGCGGTGGGGCGGTGGGCGGCGTGTGGATTATCGATGCGAGGGTGCAGGATACCGTGACCGTGTTCAAGCATGGGTCGGGGGTGGTAAACCTGGAGGTACTGGATCAAAACAAAGTTGTCATCTCTGGCCTCAAGGACCGAATGTGCGTCTATGACCTCCGGAATACCCGCGAACGACCGCAGGAACCCTGGTCACCACCAGGCCCCGATGCTCCGATGAGCGGCGCAAAGAGGATCCAGGCGGCGTCAGCGACTCCCGTTTTTGAATTCCCCGGGTATCAGAACAAGGCCCGCTATGGCCTCGGGTTCACCGTCTCGACGGAACTCGGCCTTGTCTGCACGGCGAATGACCGGGGTGGCGCTGCGCTTCATTCGCTCAAGACGGGCCGGCGGATTGCGTCGCCGATTATCGATCATGTTGATGGGGTGGAGGCGCCGATTTTGTGTATGCAATTTGCGGATGTAGGGGATGGGAGTCGGATGCCAAGTTTGTTTATGGGGGTGGGAAGTAGCGTATATAAATTTTCGAGGATTGATCAGGAGGAGGAGGCATGGTTGGAGAAGGGGGATAAGGCGTATGAGGAGGCGTGGTATCGGCAGCGGTCGGGTGGGATTCCGATGTCATAGGGGTTTTTGTCATAGTGACATTATAATTGTCAAATTATGCGGAATCTAAACATTGTCTTGACTTGATTTAGTGTTTGTGATGATCATGTTGTTGGGTTTATCTTGTGTCTTCAACCAAGGTCTCATACTTTGTGTAGCATTTCCTCGAGTAACACAAACATCCTTGTGTCACTAAATCCCAAGTAACTGACTGTCAGACAACTCGTTCCTGCCATCTATTTCTTCTTTTTTTTTGTCATCTTAGTGAACTGTCGTTCCCAGACCCACAAAATCCCCTAGGGGTTTCTTCCAAAATTTCCGTTCAGAAGGTGGGGCAAACTAATGTTTGGATGCGCGGAGAGTGGGTTTGAGTGGGGGAGCGGTGATGCAAAGGTTGTGAAGGGATGTGGATGGGTTGCTAGGGTTCTAGGGGAGTTGGTGTAGTGAGGACGAAAATAGGCATAAGATATGACGATGTTTGGTGTTAGTGACGAGTGGGGTATGATGCGGGGAGGGGATTTAGTATGTGCTGTAGAAGATCAAAAGATAAAATAAAAAAAGGAAAAAAAAAAGAAAAAAAGAATCTTTATGCATAAAATTTCTAACCACTTTTCACAAAATCTCACCAATTCCTTACTGCAATCTCATAATCACAAAAATAACTTGAGATTCTGCAAACCTCCATCATACCACCTGAAAAGTCCAAATGGGCTCACCGAGCCAAAGTTCTACTTCCGGTGAGAAGCCCGTGGAATAACTATTTTTTTGTTCTGGAACCCGTGGACGCTTCTTCAGCCTTATGAATATTTGCTACTTTTTTTGTTGTCCTAGACGTGTAGATGTGACGCGATGTCATGATTTCGTCATTTTTTCTAAGGTGAGTTTTGAGAGGGATTCGGTGGGAGTTGGCGGGCTTGATATCAACAATCGTGGGTTGAGAAATGGGTACATGATCAAAGATGTAGAACAACAGCAAATATGGAAGAAAAACGAAATCTGAAAACTCAGAACAAGAGTGTAGAACGGTTGACAGCAATCTCTCCGTAGACCCCCCAAACCGAAAATTGAGTATCAATCCCCACCGTCCTCTCTCCAAAACAGAACAAACCTAAACATTAACACAAAGAAACAAGCACCACCTTCAAAAGGAACCTTTTACCTCGAGACTCAGTAGGCTACGACGCCTTTTCTGTTTCTTGTCCATTCATCTACATCACCAAACCTTGCTTCCCCCGCCCGGTGGCTTTCCCAATCTGGTCGAATTGCCAGCAAACCACAAACATAACTGCGCACCTGTGTCCCCCACCCAACGTAAATACATGAGCATGTAAATCTTGTCAACAAACTTGCCTTGCCTCCATCCCTCCCATTCCGCCCTCTGCCGTCCTTGCTTGCTTATCCTTTTCCCTCATCCATAAACAACCGGTCTGCCAATTCTCAGCATTAGAACATCGGGCATTCACTGTTAGAAGACAACCCTTCCTCATTTTTTCCCTCCCTTCTTCCCCCCCGCTTCAATCCCGGGGGTCCTATTTATTTATGCGAACTCATTTATAAATGCAAACTCCCCGTGTAAGCATCGAAGGCAGTTGCCTGATTTTTCCCTTTTAGAATTTCCAGTATTATGCTTGTATGTTCAGAATGTGGCACCAAGGCATCAGGTAATGTGAATGTGATACTGAGGGAAGGAAGAGGGTTTGTAAACCCAAATGCTTAGCTCCATTCACGCCAAGTGTTCTGTGTCAAGTTTCCACTATTGTCCTCGCGCACACAAAATCCGGAATTCATCCTTGTAAATACACGCGTATCTCTATACATCGACTGTATAACTACAACACCGGTGAACCCTCCTGTAAATACTGTAAATATCCAAAATCCCGCCAACCATATAAAGCCATCTGTCCACTATCACACTCTATCCACCTCAATTCCCATTTTTTCTATTTTCATCATTCACTCTTTATACCATTTGTAAAACAACTACCTACGCCACCGACTACCAACACTACTCACTACAATCACCATCGATTGACCCACACGGCCACCAGTTGTATCCAGTTGTATCCAGTTGTATCGATGCACCCAATCAAAATCCACTCCCACCCCAGTCCAATCGGGTCACTCCCCCCCTCCCCTCAATTCTCCCTAATCCCACTCAGCACAGTACGGAACAGCACACATGACGACTCTTTTCTTTTTGCCCGCCTTTTGCTTTTCTCTAATCCCTCGCAGGCACCAGCACCAACAATCAGCAAACCACCAACAATCCCATATCGTGATGGTATTCTCGCCCTCATTTTGACCATTCCCTCACAGTAATTCCCGCCCACAAAATTCCGTGCATCAGCGCCACAAAAAACATATTTCGCCATCAAAATACATAATCACATCTAGCAAAAGAACGTAAATAAAATTTTGCGAGAAAAATAAAAAAAAATCATAATAACATGAGTAAGTTTTTTTTGGTGCATTCAAACAAACAAGTAACATCATAAACATGAAATCGTAACGAGCCCAAATAAATTGCAACTGCTGCACCGTCCAATATATACACGCCTGTAACAAAACTGAGTGGTTAGACATGAAAAGGAAAAAAAAAAAAAAAAGAAATTAAAAAGTAAAAAGTGAAAAGAGCTCAAAAAGGCCAGTAAGAAAAGAAGATGTCGAAGATCAAGGAGTATCAAAGAATGTCAAGAAGGGTAACAAAACAATAGGGATGAAATAAAAATGTACAAAGAAAAAAAGAAAGAGGCTTTTTATGCTGGACAAGAACGCTTCAACAAATCAGCCATGATTGACGATAACCAAGGAATCAAAGCAAAAAAAACCCACTCCCAAAGATCACAAGAGGCAAAAAAAAAAAAAAAAAGAGTAGTCAAAACATCAACTAACTCCAAGGTCATAACAGCGTACATCAAGACGAACCCTACGAAGAGTCGTCCATCAAGTGTCCTTCCTTGTTCTTTTCGCATCCACAGTTGGAATAGTTGGACCACACGCACAATCGATCCAGCCGAGCAGCAAAGCGAAAATTCACCTGACCACAAGGAGGCCCTCGACGGAAAAACAGACAAACAATCCAACACTCCAACCTACATCGCCATCACCCAATCCCGGTGACAAGAGAGGGAAACCCATCAATTACCCCGTTTTCATCACTCCTCCCATTTCGCTTCCACGCATCCCGACTCGATCGCCACTACCATCTTGTCAGGTACTTCGCTCCCTGATATTGATGAGGTGCGCAAAGTCGGGATACGCTTCGAGAAACTCCGGAGCCAGAGTCCAATTCTCTAATCGTCTCACATGCCGGTCAAACACCGGGTTGATAATCAGCTCATTGCCCGGCGTCAACAGCAACACATCCGTGTCTTCGTACGGCCAATTGATGCTGAAGCACGCAAGGTAAGTCGAGAAAAATCGTTCCATGGAGGCCGGAGACATGATTGAATTGCCATTGTTGATCGCTTCATCATTGATCAGCCGGAGCCGCGCATGCGGGAACGGGAAAATGTCAATCCAGGCCGCATGTGGCGTTTGCAGCTGCTCCTGGAGGGGCAGCAGGAAAGTCGGCACCCGCTCATAGTTGGCGGTGGTGGAGCTGACCAGGTACTTCATCAACATGAATGATGAGTACATGACCGCTACCCGTTCCGGTAGTTGCTGGAACAACTCAAACGACGAGATAATGTCCGACAGCACAGCAGATACCGGGTCAAGTCGGCTACGAAGCGATTCATATGACCCGGCGACCGGGGCAAGCAAAGTAGCAATCTCTGGTTGAATTGCACGGCCTGGGTCTGACTGCGAAGCCAAGAGGTTCAGAAGCAGCTCGTCAATGACGCAAGTGGCCGGGACATGGGCAATGTTCAGCTTGATCGGCGGCGACACGGCATGATGGATATTGGGCGTATGACCATGGCTCAATGTGTGACTGTGGCCTAGACCATGATGCGTCCGCGCACTGCTGAAGCTGCGGCTGCGAGAGTGGCTCGAAGAAGCATGGCTATGAGTCGAGTGCCCGTGGCCAAGACGAGAAGAGGGTGCTCGCGAAGATGCATTGGACGAAGATGACGGTGTTGGCAGAACGGTAATGTTGTTGCCGTGATGAGATTTAATCATGTTGCTGTCGTTGTTGCTGGCCGAATTGTCCTCGCCTGCCAGTGCCTTGGCTTTACTTGACCCTGCTCCTTTCTTCCCAGTGACACCAGTATCGCACGAACTATTGCCATCGCTACTGCTTCCTGCATCACGCATGCGGATGTCTTCAGCCGAGCTATTGCTGTTGGAGATACCAGCGTCACGCGAAGAGCCAGATGAAATCCCCTGGCCTTCCGGCTTGAGGAGAGGCTCTTCTTGCTCAGTCGAGGCAATAATATCCGTTTCAACCAGGCTGGCACTGCTCGACGGAGACTTGACCTTGTTCTTCAAAATGCTTGCCCCCGTCTTGTTGTCATTGCTGTCGGAACCTGAGCTGCTGCTACCCGCAAGGGCAGCGCTAAGAGACGTAGCGTTCATGCTGTTTAGAGCATGGAGCATGGGGAGACTAGGCGTGGCAAAAGCACTGAGAGGCGGATCAACATGGGTGAGGTCGCTCAAAGCAATACGAGAAGAGCTAGCAAAGGCACGAGGAGACGTAGTGCGCGGCTCTGTGTCTTGGTGAGGCGGATACTCTGGGTGAAGAGATCCAAGATTCTGGTGCTGGTGTGTCTGAGACTGGTGGCGAGGCCCGTATCCACTAGCACCACCGCCTTCAGCGGCAGATGCATGTGGCGGCAAATTCACCCGTGATTGATGCGTTGGAATTGATGATTTCTCGCCGAATGCACGCGGGAAAGATTCGGTATTGAGCCCGTTAGTCACAAAATGCAGATTGACTTTTTCGTGTGTCGAAGTCGACGGGCTCATGTCCTGCGTCATTTGGTCTCGTTGACGCAACAAGGCCCTTTCGTACTCCACAGACATGCCACCACTAGACACTTGTCCACCGGGATATGGTGTCGAGGGCGACGATTTGCTCATGCTGGCTGCATAGGAACCGCGGGTAAGTTCATGGATCCCAGGAAGTACCAGGCCAATGTTGGGGTTATTGTATCCGGGGCTTGGGTTCCTCGCCCTACGACTACTACTGCTCGTCCCCATCTGAAGTGGTGGCACAGAAGCGATAGGACTACTGCTTCCGTGACGCGCAGCGGAATGGCCCATTACCTGCGACGGCGACGCTGGCGGTGGTGCGGAACCAGTAGAAGGGGAATGACCAGACGCAGATATCATGCCAGCCGAGGTATTGCCCTGCTGCCTGGATGGAGGCCGCTGCAGCAGCTGGACCTTTTGGCACGAATTCTGGAATTGGCTGCGCTGATGGTGATGGTGATGATGATGTTGGTGCTGGTGGTGATGCTCATGTTGATGGTGCTGTGATTTCCCAGGCCCGACAAGGCTCTGCGAATCGAGGCGCTTAACCAGTTGGGCCATCGCCTGCTTGATTGCCTCATTTTCAGCCTGCAGAGCACTGTTCTCTTGCAACACTTGGTGCAATTGAGCCTGATCGCCCTTCAGAACAAGCACTTCGTCTTGTAGACCACGGATCTGGGCTTTGGTCCGCTCACGCACTGCCCGCTGTGCTTCTCTATCATTTGCACGCTTACGGGCCAAACGTTCGGGTGTCATGGTGGCAACTCCACGAGCCGCCTGGGGGGGCCGTTTCTTGCTAGAAGCAGGAGTACCGGCAGCACCGGCATGTGCTGCGCTAGAGCCAGACCCGTCATCAGAAGGCCGCGGAGCCAAAGCCCGCCCCGCGACCGCAGGCCTACTCGACGACTGTTGGGGTTGGGCACCAGCAGGGTTTTGTGGCGACGTCGACGACGCCGGCTGGGGAATTGTGTCAGATGGTGCATCCATCTTGGCATCCATTTTGGGCGATATCAGTCTGGTTGGCCAAACTGGGATTAGTGCAATCTGATTGGTTCGCTGTGTCTAGTGGGCCTAAAGCCAGTTATGAAGCTAGTATGGTGGAAAACCCCGCCTCTAAGCAGAACTAATTTTGACACAAGACAGACAGAAATACTCCGCCTGAATGACGAAACCAGCACGAGAAGGGAAGGGGTTTCCACCGGTAAAAAGGCCTTCTGTTAACCAGTATAGAGCTGGACAAGACAGAAAAACAAAAACAGTCCACAAATTTGGGAGGATGGACTGGACCACAGCAACACTCCTGGCTGTGATTCTAGAGGACCCAAGAGCCAAGCAAGGTCTTGGAAGGATGCAGACGGGCTGAAAAAAAGTAATGGCAAACCCCCCAAAACTTTGTGCTCGTTGATTCACAGCCAAACAAACCGGACACAATCTTGCAAAGATCTCTGTGCTGGACGTCCTGGCTTCAGACTGCAAGAGAAACGCAAGTGAATATGACAACTCAACAGCCACGAGAAACTGTGCCAATACACACAGGAACTGTTGAGGCTGGTTACTTTCAGAGATGGCGATATATCAAAGCCCAAAGATCTGCCACGTTGAGATTTCGAGAGGCTATTTGTTTTTGAGCGAAATGATCCGGGTTTTGTAGGTCTCGCAGACCAAACAAATCTCAGCCAATGAGCCCTAGTATAATGATGCTTTTTGGGCAATGAGTCGAAAATGTGCCTCAAAGGCTGACAGAGGCGCACACTCCAGGAAACAAAGAAGAAAATGGTAGGAGGTGCAGAGGCCGGAGGTACAAAAAGGGGAAAACCCGGACAGAAAGCTTGAAATCCAGAGACTGGACTGGTTGAATGTGGAAGAATCGTTGTCGACAAGCAAGCAAAACACCTTCAGACTCAATCCAGAAAAAAAAGAGAGGGAAAAAAAATCGGAAAGCTGCAACCTGTAAAAAAAAAAAAGACCAAAAAAAAACCCCCCAAAATATACAGCGGCAAGTCGATCGTTCTCAACACAAGACTTTGGGTGAAGAAGACAGAGTTAGTTTTCAGAAACTACGATGTTGATATCTAGACCAAGTGGCTTCATCAGCCCTCAACTCGGTCGTCTGAAGAGTCATTCACTATTCAAAAGATGAAAAGTTGGGCGGAGATACGTACCGAGAAACTCAGAATGTTCAAACGGCTGACGTCAGAAACAAGAATGCACGGTCAAAGGTACAAAAATAAGCCTGTGTTATGCAGGCGTTTATTTGGGCTTTGTACCTTTCAAATGCCTCTCAAGATCCAGATACTAGGGTCGGAGTAATGATGCTTGATCCTAGGTCACGATAAACTTGACAAATCTGAGAGGTAGTGGACTACGACGAAGACAACGACGGCACTAATGCACTGTTGAACTGCGTGAGAGCCGAAAAAAAAAAGACTAAGAACTCAGATTTGAAGAGCAGGGTCCGGCACACAGGATGGTTTTGGAGTCTTAACCGGATTTTCCCTCCTCGAAATCTGTGCAAGACTAGCTAGCCGAAACGGCTGACGGTAATGTCGAGGTCTTCTACGATAGGGCAGGATAACCCTCAGTGACGGTGTCTAGTAGACGCAAATCAAGCCCAACAGCAACGCCAAATCGAGCAGTAGTCAAGTGACAAGCCACGATAGAGCCGACGTGAATAATGATGCACGAGGGCTATCGGCGATCAGTACAGGGGATGGACCAAAAGTGAAAGTCTTTGGGCCAACAACCAACGTCAGAAACAAGATGGCAACTGGAAGTGCAAAACAACAAGTTCCAAAAATCGACCTGATACCCAACGACTAGTAAGCAAAAGATCCAGAGACTCGGGCTGGATTTAGAATCAAACTCCGACAAAGGTAGCAGAATTTTTGGAATACACGCAAGCGCAGAAAAGACCCAGTCCAAATGAGGCTATCTTGCCAGCTAGTGAGGACCCGTGAAACACGCAGGCCCGCAGTAGCCGCTGTTTAGGCTAGTTGGGGTCGACGAAATGGACGACGATGATTGCGCATCAAGCGCTGCGGGTGATCCCGGTGGTAAATACACCGTGACTGTATCAATGTAAGTGCAACCTAATCTCAACGACAACGACAACGACGATGACGAGAATGATAGAAGGGCCCTTGCAAGTATGACAGATACCAGGATACAGGCTAACGTCGGAGACCCAGTATCATTTACCCTCACACAGATATGGCAGGCTCGTTGTCGGGTTGTTCAATACTGGTCAAGAGATCTGGTACAGAGGTAGGATCTCGTACTGTGACAGAGGCCCCCGCTAGACCCAAGTACCGATAGTGTTTAGAAAGCGGACTCAATGCTTGTGGCCCTGGTCGACAGTGTTGAAAAGTGCCGGCAAAGAAGCGAAGGCTTGGTGTGGGGTGACCCGGCAGCCGAAACCTAGCAGGGCAAAGCCAGGTATGCAAAGCGAGCAGCTGTATATGAATATATGATGAGACAGTGGTGTACTCAAGTGAGATACTGCACTCCCCGGGGTTGAATTATTGGTGTATAATGACTCAGTTGATCCAATGAACAGTCAGCGACAAGAGCGAAAAAGAGAAAAAAAAAAGATACTGTTGCTTGGTGATATAACAAGCACTATGGAGACAACAGGCGAAATGAGTAGGTGACGGACTCCGGCAAGATCAAGAATGTAAGTGAAGTATTGGGCAAGATAGAGAGGATTGACTTGATTGCTGTCTTACACGAAGGTCAGACACTTGGACAAGACTTAGACTCCGTCAATGAACGAGACTGTCCGCACAAAGTGGGGTCGGATATACAGACAAAGTGATCGCTTCCGGCTTCCAAAAAAGGTTCTGCAAACTCAGGTAGCAAGAGAAAACGATATGAATAGTCTGGTGACCTTTGCTAAGTCAAGCCTTCGACTATCCAGAAGTTGTCTACACACACAAGACGATAGTGAGTAGGTTAAGGGGATGAAGATGTCAGTTGACAGTGTACAGAGTAGAAGATACTGAGGTAAGTCGAATATACAGCAGCAGGTGCGTGAATATTCCCAAAGCCGAGACCTTTGGTGGACAGATGGTATTCTGACAAAGAAAAAGGCGTTGGTATTAATTATAATTACTCAACGCTAGAATCAAGTCTAATGACTTGCAAATTCTGGGCGTGGTAAAAATATGTCGGGAGTCCAGGTGCACTGAACAATAAAACCAAGAATTTGGGTGAGTATATAACAAGACGAGACCAACGACGACGAGGGGGGGGGGGGGGGGGGGGGTTATTCGACAATCTCCGACAATCTCAAAAGGAATACATGAGGGGAACGATATGATTGTTCCAATCAATAAATGCCCCAGTGGGTAAATGTTCGCAGCATCAAACCACAATACAGTGCAGTTCCAAGATTCAAAGGAGAAAAAAAACAATCCCAGAGTTGGATATCTTTGCCCATGCAGGAAGGAAAAGCTTCGATCGAAGAAGCAAGATGATGAAATGGTTGGCAACCTTAAGGGTTGGAGGGATCACCACGGAAAACGTGGTGGCAAAGTTGCAAATTTGCGAATAGTTGCAAATACTACCAAGATACTACACTGCCTAGTCCACAGGGTTGGGACCACACAGAATAGTGGAGGCCTGACCGACGAATCAGGTGAATTGCTCTGTGGCCAAGAATCTGCCGATCGGATGCCCGGCTTCAACTATGTCTACACTCCTGCATTGACTCCCCACTCTGGAAGTATCAAACAGTCAACGCAAGAAAACGACAGCAGATGGCCACAAGACCTGAGACAAGCGGAAGAATCGTACTGATCACCTGATTATAGAGGTTGGTGGTGTGGCTTCCTACTCGTGACGCCCTCTTGGTGGAGACGAGATAGCCCACGAACAAGTTGTTATAGAAACCCAAAGACGGATCAAGACTCGGTCTTTGCAACAATCTTTCTACGTCGCAAAAGTCACAAAGGCTACAGATTACTACAAGCCTAATCAGATGCGGATACTCGATCGTCGCCAATATCGACAGGCAAAAGACCAGTAAGTCAAGGAAAAGGTAGGTCACAATCCAACTCTCAAACTTGAGAGCAACCGGGCTGTCAAATGGACTGGTTGTCTTCTGCAGCGGTCCAGCAGTTTTTTGTTGAATTGCAAACGCAGCCTTGCTGTAAGGTAGGTATCTCTGAACTGTTGCAGATATAATCAGCGGTATTAAGTCGGGAGTATCGGCGTTGCGACCGTGGACTTTGGATGTGGGAATAAAAATGCAAGGCGACGTGTGCGGGGTCGAACGAATCAAGACGGAGCAGGGTCGGGTCCAGAGTAATACACGAAGTTCGGGTTTGTCTATAGTGTTACAATCATCCAGTGGACAGCCCGACGAGATCGTGGGAACAACAATGGTCAAGCTGATTGCGTGGCTGTCTTGAAAAGTTTCAGTCTGTCAAAACTTTTTGGAAGAAACACTCATGAAGCTGCGGCAATAGGACTGCAAGCGGGAATTCGAGGCCAGTATCGGTCGTCCGGCTCCCCGAAAGTCGTTACAGTCACTGGAAAACAAGAAACGAAGTGCAGTGAATGGCGAGTGCTATTTATTGACTGGAGGTAAGTGCGAGGATGGGGACTCATGCTAGAGACCTCTTGACCAGGGCAAGTCGCGTGGGGTTCGGCGCTCCGAGTTGGAGATGAACCGGCGAGACTAGTCAAGATGTCACTTTGGACACGTTGAAATGGTTGTAAACCAAAAGCAACACAACTAAAATCCGAGGTTGCTGTTGTGGTGCGTGTTCTACAATGTCGAAATGGATTCGGGATATCGGTTTGACAACGGCAAAAAGTCGCGAGGCTTCACTACGCTTCTAAGATCAGATGCGAGAAAGTACGAGCCAATATTGACAATCGGCAGCGGGATACCTGACACGAAATGTCTTCGTTGAGTGATCAAGGTTGGTGATATCGATTGGCTGGACGGTATTCAAATCCTCAAGTTATCGAACTCTGCCCAGGATGCTTGCGGCGTACTCAATAGTGGCCAAAACTAAGTTCAAAAGAACGATGTTGTTGAGAAAACAAAGACAGACAAACGTCAGAACAACGATGTATCGGCTGAATCCGATTGACTATATCTTGGATGTTGGCAACAAAGATTAATTCTTGAAAAATGAGGAGTTTCGTCAAAATCGGAAGAATGTAGCGAACTAGAAGCCCAAACGGGGTCTTCTGGACAAGAGCAACGGTGCGATTGAGATGACAAGGGCTACTGACAACAATGAAGCAAGCAAACGGTAAGTTTCTGAGTGAGTACAAGATTATCGGAGAAAACGCTAACAGGATAATAATCGACCAATGATGAACAAGCAAAAGGCTAAGAAAGGCAAAGGCAAGTTCCTCTTAACCAGAGTCGAGGCAAGTGTGTGGCTATTGAAAGCGAAGCGTCAAAGGGGAGATGCCAGTATCTGGCAAAACACCGAGTTAGTGAACACACTTGAGCCCAGCAATGCAAAGTGGTGGAAGATGGAAGAGTCTCCTGGCTTCGCTGCAGCGAATAACCGCAAGAACTTTCGGTTCGGTAATACGTCGAAGCAAAGGGCAGAGCACACTAAAAATTATCAAGTGGGTGTGAACTTGCAGAGAATTATGGCCAATTCAACTTAGTAAGAGTTGGTCAATGTTTGATCTCGACAGTACACACCCTCTGCCGGTGAACGAGTGAATGAATAGCTCCTTCACAAATGAACGATGCCAAAAGAGCAGCAAATTGTGAAGTTATGGTGGCATTGAGCAGCCATACCAGGCGCCTGGGGGCGAAGGTAAACGTTGGAAAAATTCAGACGCCATTACACCAAAAGAGTGATCGATTAATGGTGATAGTGGCTGGGATAATGACATGTTGATGGCCGAACAGATCCTAATGGGGATGGTCGGTGGGCGAAAGTGGTGGACGGGGTCAGTGCCGACCACAATGGCAGGTGACATCCGTCCTAGTCCGCAGTTCAATTGCCACTCATTTTACCAAAAATGGCAAGCATCAACTGGACCGGCCACATTAGGAACGAACGAACGAACGCAAGACAGGTGGGTCATCAACCAGTTACAATCCCGAACGTGTGCAAGTGCTTCTGCTCACCAGCTGTGAACTTGGGAAACAACAGGTCTAGTCATGTAATGATATCAAATGTGCGGTAAGAACAGAGAAAACTCAAAGACGACGAGTGGAAACCCAGTGAAATGTGTGGAAATTCGCTGTCAGGTGGATCCAAGCCATGCCCACTGCAATGGACATGTGCAAAGAAGTAACTAACCTCACAAAACGGGAAAATACATAAATTCACAGCACTACTGAATATTCCTACCAAGCTCGGTAAGAATCAAGGTAAAGGTCCACTGAAACTATTAGGTAGGTGAGTACACGGCGAGGGCTGCAATATTACCGAAGTAAGTGCTAAATTCGCGGGGACCGTTCCATAAAAGCAAAGGAATATGTAGCCTAGAACGAACTCTCGACGATCCGGAGTGAAAAATGACGTGAAAACTGCGTGAAAATCGATCGTGTTCCGAACAACAGCAGCTAACTGGCATGTTAGATGTTCATCTTGGCGGAATCTCGAGGAAAACTGTCCTAGAGATCTCCAAAACAACACTGGGGGTGTAACCAGAATATTTTCAGGCGCTCCGAGCTCACTCATTTGGAGCCGGTTGCTGAAATTGCCAGAAGGTAAAGTTCACGCCGGTGCTTGCTGGGGGATCGAGAGATACCGCCAGTCAGTGATCACATCAGTAAACTGAGACCAGAAGTGACTTTGTGACCACGTTCCGGTTCAATCTTCAGGGGTCTCAAGCTCCTGCAAACTACGAATTTGAGGATCTTTGTGGTGTAGAGTGCGATCAAAACAAAATCGTACTTACAGGGCGGGTCCGCCTGAGGCTCTGATCTATCACTGACAACTTGTCTGATGTGGTTCATATGTCAATAGTGTGGGATAAAACATCTCAGATGAGCGGTCATCTCTGGATGTTGCATCTTGACTATCTTGTGAAGTTCAAGAAAGGACTACTATCTAGCGATCATGTGCCAATACCATGGATACCGAGTCAATATGGACTACGAGACTGAGTAAACCCAGATTGACAAGATTGAAAAGGGCCATGTCGTGAATATCCAAAGAGAGTTGCTTTCTGATGTGAATGTCGAGAATCCTGATTCCGCACCACTAATGGTGCAACAGCAATCGAATGAGTTGAATATTATGATGCATGTACAGGCTAGTAGGATGGTGTATTGATAGTAGACAATTGGTGTTTGTAAAAATTAGTGTCGATTATGAGAAAAGGCCACACTATTTCGTCATCCATGAATAGTGCTAGTCTCATCATTAACGAGTAAAATAGATATCATGATGTTGCTGATGAAACAATGCCTAAAATTTGTGATGTCTATTGACGAAGGAACATTCGGTGCGCCAATTTCAATGGATCAACAGCCGGATGAAGATACGTTTTCGAAATATTGAGTTTGCTGGAAGCGTTCGTCGTCGAAAAATGAGAGAACAGCGGGAAACTGATTCGCTGAGCAATGGAATGACTCGTGTTCACCCCATGTTGGAACACTTTTGACAAGCACCTGATTAAGGCCTAAGCTGTAAGATATAGAAGGCAAGGATCGGGAAAGGCGATGAAAAAGATCTCCTAGAGGGAGGGAAAACGTTGCAAGTTTGTGATCGGGTGATTTGAAAAGCTGCTGATACGTTAAATATGTATCCTGACTCGTGCGAAGAGCGCGAGACAGGGTGGAAACTTGAAGATTGATGGGAAGTGGCGCCCCACGTTGCCGGCTCCGCATTGGTTCTAAGAAGGGAGGGCTGCAGCGTTTTCAGTCCTAATAGATGGCAAAACATTTTGATGGGATGTAATGATATAACAATTTAGTTCGCGTTTCATGTATATATTTCTTGGGAAGAACACAGTTGGTTTACAGTCGTAGACATTTCTCAGTACAAGTTTTAGTGTTTCCCGGACTCCGATCAATCACATCAGTGGCTACGATAACCCTCCAGTGCCATTCGGGGCCTATATTCTGTTCTCATGCATCCCCAATCGACCACTGGTATATCATAATGTCGAGAATAGCCGCCATAATATAGTGGGATTAGTATTTGGTATCATGAAAAATAGATCTAAACTAGTGGATTCTAACTATGGGTAACTTCAGAAAGTCTGACTAATTTTAATTTTGCACATCAATCGCTTGTTCTACCTGCGAACATGCTCTCTTTGATGGTATCTCGTCGACATGTGAAGTGGAAAACCAATTTGGAAATTGGCCAATATGAGCCTGAATCAGTGGTGGCTTCAGCCAATAAAAGTACAGAATTCTGCGCGCGAGTCAGTTCTCCACTTTTATCTAACCCAAGTTGGCCGTGCCCCCCGCTGACCAAACATGATCAATGCGTTTTGGGTTTATTAAAGCCTGGAAACCCAACGAATTATTTGGTTGAACAAAGGGGATAGCCCATCATTCCAGTGCCTCTGTAACTACAATGTTCCGTCATTTTTTTGTGATCAGTAGGAGGATAATGTTGTTGCTAGATTTCTCTGAACTCATCTGCCACTTCTGGTTGTCGTGATGATTTCCTGGGGTTTCTTTCGTTTCAGCAATATTCCATCATTTTCTTTTGGATAATTGTCTGGTGGCAATTGAGGAGCCCGACTTCTCTAGCTAGAGTACGACTGTAATCTAGACACTGTATACTTTTTATATCGATTTTGACTTTTGTCCTTAGAATCACGAAAAAATTTCCAAATAATCCCGCGTGACGTTAACCAGAGACACTATGATCAGTAATCAGAATTTTTACAAGCTGACCCACTTGGAAACCCCGTCCATTTTCGACATCAGAACCAGGGTCCAAATGTCAACTTAACTTACAGAGCAATCTTATCGCCAACTGACTCCGACAGACCCTCGGTTCGCGGGCTCTCAATGAACGCAATATGAAAGAATCCAGAAGTTCGTAATGATTTTTAAAAAGGATATTTTCATGCACATACAAACCTCATGACTTGAATGCACTCATTGTGTCTCTCCAACAAGCGCTTTTTGCCACCTCCCACAAATCCACAAATCTCATCCTATTCGCTTCTTGTGTACATCTGCAGTTCACGGGAACTCCATGCGATGGTCCGCTCTTCGTCAGCTTTCCATCATCTTCGGGTTACCCTACCACTTCAACCGTTACAACTAATGCATCTTTCCAGGTCCGTGCCGTGCTGCTGGTTGCTACAGGGTGCAATTGACATTCGATCCCCGTCAAGTCGTTTGTTTCTCACCATAGCTTCACCATGGCTTGAACTGAGTCATGAAATGGTATTAAACCCTACCAGAGATTATTTAGTGCATCGTCGTTCATAGTTCCATCTCGGGCCGGCAATGCTTATTGTGTGACTGTCGTTAGCGTCTTGCCACTTGCCAAAGATTCCGGTCGAAATTTACAGTTCGATATCCAGTTTTCAATTGAAGCATTCGGTCACCGGTCTTGTTGACCCTCATGCCTGTTGGTTTTCTGCAACAGCTCACATTGTCAGACGTGGTGGTTTCGGAGGATGGTGCATGTCGCTCCAGAATGGTGATAAGCTTCAATGATGGTGACAATTACCGAGGACTGAGTGCCAATTTCAAAAGATTCTCATGCACTATGGTCATCCACCCTTCGTAATCTTGTTTGTTGATTTCATTTTGTCATGAATACGCCTTTTAGGGATCTCTCCCACAAACTGACTCGAAAGGTCACAATTATCGATAATCAAATCGCCATGTAAGCATCAAAATGTCGATGTGCTGAAATATACAGCATCAACTAGAAACCCCTATAAAACCCTTAGTCCGAAAGTATGAATGCACCCTACGCCATAATTGCGCTTTGAGCCCCCACGGGCGCATGAACCAATACTCAACCGGTGCCAAATGATGATAAAAGTGGTTCTATCCGATGGCATTTCATTGGAGCTGTTGATTCAAAATGTCGTCATTGGATTTCTCTCGAGTTCCATGTCGAATACCATCCGACCAATCAAATTGTCGCCCCAGTTTAATTGATAGCCACCAGACCCCGAGGAGGATTCGCTTAAGATGCGTGCCTCAAAATCTGGTGATCTCCATGTTACCTTGTTTTCGGGGACAAGCCGGGTGCCCACATCCAAAAAATCTGTTTCTCTTAACTGGCATCTCTGTAAACTCACATATCCGACTGGACAGCTCTTGGATCCCAATATCACCACTCCGGATCTCTTTTTGGGATTATGGCAAATTTCACATGATACCTAATTTCTTCTTCTTTAATCTTTGCTCTTGTGATCTTGAACGTGATTATATCACACCATATTCGAAAAACAGCAACTTCTTCACATGCTTGAAAGTTGGGAATGTCGCCATCATTGCATACAAGATACGTTGTACTGCCTTGGAAGTATGATGTACCACAAGAAATCTGGATGTTGCAAGCAATTTTAGCTAATGCAACTAGACCACCAATTTTAGGGTTATACCCATAATATTTATAACGAGAATCACGTGATCATAATTTAGGCCTATGATTAGCGGGAATATTGCACGACACGATAGTAGCCCAGCAACAGGTGCTCTTGATTACATAGAAGAGTTTCATTGGAAGATCAACCATTACATATGATAGTCTTGACTGCTAGTCTTTTCAAAATTCTTTAGGTTTTCATCATTTGGAGTCGCTACGCAACTTCTCTTCTTCATGGACGAAACCCGACGTGTGACCCGGTCCAGAACCCGGGGTGGGGGCTCCAACTTCGGTTCTAATGCCTCTTTTCCCAGACCATCTTTTCTGGCCAGATTAGCATCTGCTCAGTCGTCTCAGTCATCACGCTCAGTTCACGTTGAGGATAATGATGCAGATGGATATGACGGTCTTGACCCTTCAACGCATTCTCCCCTGTATCGGACCGGGTCACGGTTGCAAGACTCCGATGAAGACACCGAGGCCGCGACTATTCAGCATGAAGAGGCTTATCATGCACCCGTTGCTGCGAGGAGATTATTCCATTTCTCACGAGGTAAGTCTTAATCCTTTGCTTGATCATCGCATAATGAGCAGGCGACTGGCTGTCTGTACTGTGCAGATGTTATCGAATTACCTGTTCTTTTGAGGTCAATACCTGATCCATCGAGGGATTTTTCATTACTCACTCTCGCATCATCAACCCTCATTTACTGATCCACTTCATGTCACTGTTCCCGGTATATGCACATCAAGCCATACTACGCGGCAATCTGCAGAGTTGATTGTCAGACTAGGCAATGAGTTTGAGGATGTTGGCCTTATGCCATGGGCCATAGTAGCAGCCGAGTCAGTTCGTAGGTATCATGTGCCTTTTTGCTATACTTCCACTATTATAGCTTTTGCTTCTAGGCGCGAATGACAAAGTTTGGTTGTCGCAAATCCCAGGGCTTTCCGTAACAGCCTTTCTTTGAAACTGATCACCAGTCCCCTCTCCTAGAACTACTACATCATGCTGCTATTCTAATGATAATGCATTAATGGCTTTCCGAGCCATCAATTTCATTTTCGTGCCTATTTCTGTACCTGTGAATGTCGTCCCTGCATGACGTGAGCTGCCAATCATTGCGATGACCAACCCACACTGGACATCATAGCGCAAAGATTTACTGACGTAACCCTCCAACCCCAGAAGCATCGCATGCTAGCCCCAGTTTGCAACAGGCTGATAGATATTCGCGAACCCCAGAGATTCACGATTCCGATTCCGATGAAGAGGCTTCATACCTGACTACTCATATCATGCCTATGGCGCATCAACGTGCCGGATATGACCATACTTCACCATCAGCAACCTTGGCTCTCACTGCAGCCACGAATCTGAACCATCAGGGACGATACACCAATAATCGACATCAGAGTCCACAACAAGTCGATGAAGATCTGGAAGAGTACGAGGGAACCAACTCAGACGGCGACGACTCGGAGGCTGAAGAATATGAAGAGGGGGAAGTGGAGGAACCAGAGGAAGAGGAAGAGGAGGAAGTGATGGCCGAGGAAGAAGATTTGGACTCGCCTCTAAACCCCTCGGAAGTTGGTTTCAAGGAGATTTCGAACTTGGGAAAGTTTACTGTGAACAGCTACAAGCAAGGTAATGGTGTGGAGGAGTTAAAGAGTGATGATCTCAAACTATTCTGGCAGTAAGTAGACCTCTGACTCTGGATCAATCTTCGGAGTTTGAGAATCAGATGTTAACTTCAATCTAGATCAGACGGACCTTTGCCTCACAAACTCACAGTGTACTTCATCAAGCGGGTATCGATTCGGGCGATCAGATTCCATGTCAACTTCAATGAGGACGAGTCATACACTCCTACCAAAATCGTGTTCAAATCTGGAACTAGCGAAAACAATCTGATTGAGTTTGCCTCGTTGGAGTTGGCGACTCCGGTCGGCTGGCAAGACGTTCCCATCCAGGGATGCGGTGGTGGCGTTGATGGAAACACGTTGGTATCGTATGTTTTGCAAATGGCTATTCTCGAAAACCACCAGAACGGCAAGGACACGCATGTCCGTGGCATCAAGATCTACGCCCAGGAGCACGAAGAGAGGGCTCTCGGTGGCAATGGACTCCCGGCGATTGATACCGAGACGATGGATATGACCCACGGCTTGGATCATAGGGGTAGCTCATTCGAACAGGAGAATTTGTCAGTTCTTGCGCCTTCTGGTGGACCGGTGGCAAAGATGGGCTTAGAAGCAGCCAGGAAACATCGGCTGATACAAGATGCATCCTTGGATGAGTGGACTATGAACTCGAGTCTCAAGGGTTCCGGGTCGGTTACCTCGTTGACCTTGAGATAGCCGAGAAACGACAGCCCCACTGGCGATGGCGAGGGGCCAATTTGCCCGGAGGGTTGTTCGGCGGCGAATTTGGTGGTTGCGGTTACGGCTACTGAAAGTGGACACTTACCTCCGGTGGCAAGGAGGAACACGATCCGATGCATTCACCATGCTTCCACCGCCGTATCGTTGGGTTGTATAGTAATCAAACTGTGTAATAGTCGGATGACAACGGTTAACCGACTACATTTAGACTGAATAGTATAATGACCAGACATGGCCAATCAGTATCTCCAGATAGACTAATGGCATACAAAGTAACGAGACAAGATTATCCAATATGTATGTTTCTATCATGACGCTAATGGGTTAAACAGTTGGAGATGTGGCTGTGTTCGAGCATCTGAAAATATTGAGACTTGCTATGCGGAGAAAATGCCTTGCATGTAAGTGACTTCGGCACTGCCCCGATATCAGAACGGTTGTTGGCTCCTGAACTCGATGGACTTTGATAGGTATGCAAATCATAATGCTGTAACAAATAACAAAGTATCTACTCAAGCATATTTATCATTACTCGCATATCGTATAGTTCAGATGTCACGAACCTCGCATAGTACGAAAAACGGGACCCGGATCCTGGTCATCGCCTATCCAGTGCCAGGTTTTTGGACGGCTTTAAACCTGCCCTACAGTTGGTCTATTCACGGTAGTTGGGAGAAAAAGTGAGGCTGAGGTTAATTGCACGGCGATTTATCTATGACGTTGAGGAACTTTTGTTGCGGCTCTGAAAATGTTGCTCGACTCCGGATAATGTCTGGGTTCGGTGGGTCGCGTCTCTGTCCATCGGAGCCGGGGTGGTGAGTGGAGACTCTGGAGACTGAAAACTGACTGTGATATTGCCGATCAAAGACGGGCTGAAAGTGGGGACTATACAGCCTACTTTTGAAAGGCCGAAAAAAAGTAACTGATGGGTCATCCTGCACATAAGTCTCTTGATTCGAGATCACCAGGTGTTGTCTATTGGTGAACTCTGGGAGCTCATCTATACCGTCAGCGTTGTTACAAGGTTATCAGATCCTTTGTCGGGCAGCTAAACTCCACTTGTCTTGTAAATTGAGCCTTCAAGGCTTCATGACGATGATCTAAACGCCGCAAACGCCCGAAAGATTCCACACATATCATACAATCTATGACGTTAAGTGGAAGCAGATCACTGCAGGCTCGGTATTTTTCACTGCAAACGGGCAACACCATCCTGGTGATCCTGGTGACCGGTGACTGCTGCGGCCCTGAATGGAATGTGGAGATCGCAATTAGTGGTACAAAGACCCTGTGACAGGAATTAGAGACATGGATCCGGCTTGTCAGACAAGCCCCGGTTTGGAGGTCTCGAAGTACTTACCTTGATTGAGTTGTGTTGTAAATCAGTTGTTAACCACGTGTGGGAAGAGATCACCCCCGTTGGTATCCAGACGCAACTAAAATGACATAGTTGCTCTTGGTGAAATGTGACTGTATATTTACGCTGCTGAGATTGTTGGTAGTTTAAGTGTTGAAAGAATTTGCGCCTTAGACAGCGGAATAGCTTTTTTGGCCAACCGAGATGGAAGGCACGCGATGTCTGACATAGTACAGAGGGAAGTCACTAATAAAAAGGGTAATGCAGCTTCCTGTAATGATCGAGACTCCGCGTTTGCTGTTACCAAACAGTAATACAAACAGTAATACTTAATTTGAGGTGTCCCCCGTGAAATTTCCTCCTCCATTTCCACCATCTGTTTCACACTTCTTCACGTTTTACATCATCGCTCAACCTGCTTGTGAACCACTTCGAGCATCATTGTTCTACCGATCACGGCTTTCTCTTTTCATTCAATCCCGCCTGTTAAGCATTATCACTACGATGTCTACCGCTGCTCGTTATGAGAACGTATCCTTGGAATCGAGCCTGACTCCAGAACGACGCCCTGGTCCGACTTCCACTGTCCAATACCACTCGCAGCATGGCGCCCGCACCCGCGATGGCGCTAAGCCCATCACCCATCCGCCTCGACCTACCGTGCCGATGTATGTTCAACCTCCCGGAAAGAACGATCTCCAGGAATCCTACGCCCGTATTATTGCCGAAGATAGCAACCCTAAGGGATGGTACGGTAGTTTGAGTAAGTCATCTCTCTTCAGTCTTAGATAACCGTGCATGGTCTGCCGCTGCTGTGATTTAGACTGTTGTTCTGACTCTCCAACTTTCAGTTAATTCTCTCGGTACTTGCATCGGTACTCTTGGTGCCATTCCTTGCATACCTCTTCCAAACCCGTACAAGGAAGTAAAGCAAGGCCATGTTGGTCTCATCAGCAAGTTCGGCAAGTTCTACAAGGCAGTCGACCCCGGTCTTGTCAAGGTCAACCCTTTCACCGAGACTATACTTCACGTCGATGTCAAGATCCAGACGCTTGAGGTTCCCACTCAGACTTGCATCACTAAAGACAACGTGTCTGTCACCTTGACCTCTGTCATCTACTATCACGTCGTTGCTCCTCACAAGGCTCTGTTCGGGGTCAAGAACGTCACACTCGCATTGATTGAACGTACTCAGACCACCTTGCGTCAGGTAATTGGTGCGCGTCTTCTTCAAGATGTCATTGAACGTCGTGAAGAGATTGCTTCGCATATTCGTGAGATTATTGATGATGTTGCAACGTCTTGGGGTGTTCACGTTGAGAGCATGTTGATCAAGGACATGGTCTTCTCCTCCAGTCTTCAGGAGTCCTTGTCTATGGCTGCCCAGAGCAAGCGCATCGGTGAGAGCAAAGTCATTGCTGCTCATGCCGAGGTTGAGGCTGCCAAGTTGATGCGTCAGGCCGCCGATATCTTGTCGTCTGCTCCTGCCATGCAAATCCGGTACCTAGAAGCAATGCAGACGATGGCCAAGCAGGCCAATACCAAAGTCATTTTCTTGCCTGCTCCAAACCAGACCATTCCTGAGTCGCAGCTCACCGAAGCCATTCAATATGACGGTGCTCAGAATAACTCGATGTTGACCAACTCCGATCCCAGCTTCGTGAAAGCTCTCTCTGCGGTAAACATTGACAAGGCATAAGTATGTGGTATTTCTTCTTGCTCTTCTAGTATCTTAGTATGTCCTTAAGTATTCCATGGCCGTTTCATTGAAGTACCGTTGTGGGACTATGAGCCTCTTCTGGCCATCATGTGTGCAGTATGATAACTACTTTCCCCGATGAGAGTTCGGTCATGCTAACACACTGATGTCATTTCCCCCTTTTCATCGTCCATCTTTAATGTTTCGCATTCTTCATCTTCTCATCTGTCCTTGAAGAAATGCATGATGTTTTTGATGACTCTGAATGGTAGCAATCAGAATTGACGCGGGCATCATTGTTGTACGCTACCCTTCACCGCGATTACGGCCCGTCATTTTGATGGTCTCTATTTCGCAACTGATGGTGTTCGAGAAGGCGGATGTTCCTTTGTTGCTTTCCTTTTTTGTCTTGTATCATTTAAGTATTATCAAGCTTGTCATTTTTTAGTTCTTTTTTGGATGATAGTTTTGAGTGTTCTCAAACTGTATTGATACCCAGTTTACGTACGGTCCTACCGCATTGTCGCTCTTCTTTAGCTTATACGCGATGTTGTCAAATTCCCTACTCTGGCTATGGTCCATGGTACAAGAATGGTACAAGATTGGATATTGGATCGGGAGTTGTGTGGTGGAACAGGTGTCAGAACACCTCGTCTCTATCGTAGTAATTGAGCGCTGTATTTCTACAATTCACATTCCCATGTTTTCATTTTGATCTTCACATGGTATCTATTTGCAAAGTGACATTGTCTGGTATGAAAAAAAAAGCAGTTCTTTTAAATAGACACAGATTGTAAATACCGATCCGACAACGCCGTAACACAAAAAAGCAAGTCGGTAGAGAACCCGGTCTCTACAGGGAAACCCCGAACACCTGGACACGGAGCAACCCGTGTGGACCACCGACTCCAGAGAATACTGGAGATATTGATCATCTCTGTGGTTCTCCTCGTACATGTTAACAAATAGACGAGTGGATTGAGAAGATGGTGTTTTGTGGGGGGTATAGGTGATGAAGGGATCGGAGAGAGTCAAGAGAGATAAGATAATGGAGCAAAAAAACAAAACAAACCCAAATAACAGACCCGATATATGCAGATGAAACAAGAAACACAATGGTACATGTAGAGAGCAATCAGAAAACATTAAAGAACGAAGGCATTTTTTGAGGACTGCTGGATATCATTATGCCGTCGGCAACCGGGGTGCCAGAGTAACAACTCTAACGTCCCCGGATACAGACTAAGCAATCAGTCGGTATGCTGTGTCTTTGCTTCAGCGGTGTAACAATCCTCGTTTTTTACTCCTTCGAAATCTTCTTCTTCTTGCTCTTCTTCTCAGCCTTGGAAGGCGTTGACTCCTCATCGCGCTTGCGCTTGGAGTCCTTCTTCTTGTCCTTCTTGCTGACAACCTTGATTGAGCCGTCAGCGTTCCACTCGATATCGCCACGCTCGTACTTGCGCTTGAACTTGGAGACGGAGATGCTGGCCTGCTTGGCAAGCTTCTCGTACTCTTCATCGCTTAGCTTCTTGGGGAGACCTTCCTCAGCGTCGGAAGAGTCGTTCATCTTGGTGTCTTCGTCAATCTCCTCGATGAGGGGCTTCTTGGGGGTTTGGGCAACAGCGTCGACATCGGCATTGTACTGGCGCTTCTCACGGATGGTGAACTCGCTGGGTTGGAGGACCTGACCGTCGGGGCCGATGGAGACACCCTTAGGAAGAAGGGGCTTTCCCTCCAGAGTGCGGAGCTTGTTCTCGAGCTTGGTGCGCAGGTTCAGACCGAAGAAAGAGCGCTCCTCCTCATCGAGCTCGTACTCCTCGTCAATGATCTCCTCACCATCCTCGTTCATCTTGGTGGCCTTCATGGCGTCAACACGGAGACCAAGGGCGGTCTTAGCGGCGAGCATACGGGCAATCTTACCCTTGTACTTCATGGGGGCCTGACCAACAAGGGAAGAGTTGTACAGGATACCGTACTTAGGGGTGTTGTGCTTGGTCTTCAAGGCACGGAACAGGGCCTTCTCGGCACCGAGAATCTGGATAGTGGAAGCGGCGGACTTGGATAGGTTCAAAAGAGAACCAGTGTGGGCGATCAGCTTAGCGCCGACCAGGTAACCAACCAGAGCGGTCAGGTTAGGAGCAATGGCACGCATGCGGTTCTCGACGTAGGTGGCAAGCTCAGTACGATGCTCAGAGTAGGTAACGACCTGGCGGGCAAGAAGCTTGATGTTCTCCATATCCTCCTGGTCGACATCGGTACCCATGGAGATCTCAGCAGCAGCCTTGACAGCCTCAGCAATGGGATCGGGAAGAACAGTGGTCAGGTCAGCAGTGGCGAAGGTATCACGGCGACCAGTTTCGATGATGACGCGGGCATAAGCGACGTTATCGGAGATGTGACGAGCCATCTCAGGGAAGTGCCAACCGTACCACTCCTTGGTTCGCATGGCCATGACGTTGAGGGCTTGGTCGAGGTCCTCCAGGTGCTTGACGGCGTGGATAATCATAGAGTCGACCTTGTCCTCGGTGAACTTGAGCTTGTAGCGATCGATAGAGTGGGACAGACCCAAAGCGACACGTTCGAAGGTGGAAGCAGTTTCGGGCATAAGGGCGTTCAGGTTCTCTCTGATGGCACGGAAGATCTCTTCAACGGAACGACCAGCGGCGGAGTCAGAAGCGGCGACAATCTCCAGCTTTTCGAAGCCGGGCAGCTCCTTGAGCTTCTGACCGAGTGCCTTATCAGCCAGAGCAAGGGAAGCGTGCTTCTCTTCCTTAATCTCTTGGAGGAAGTCGGCGAGAAGCTGGGGAACCTTGACGTTGCGGGAGGACATGGAGGAAACCTCCGCAAGGGCCATGGTAGTGTTCTCATACTTGCGGAAGTCCTTCAGCTTGAACCTGACAACCCCATGATAATTAGCACGTTGACTCTTCAGTAATACGGAATCGAGACCCTAAAATTATGTAGAGGTGCCGGATCGTATTGCGGGTGGCTGGTTATGGGAATGGGGGGTATTTACATCTCGGACACCGCCTCGAGAGAGGCCAGCTTCGAAGACACATCGTCGCGGGTGTGCAGCTTCTTGTCGGCAGCCTTGAACAGACCGTAACTATACTCAAGAATTAGTCAAAATCTTTTGCATTCCAGTACATCTTAATGTGTGAACAGGTTTGCGATACATCGCATGGCAAGATGATGATTTTCGGTGAAAGACGAACGCACCCCGCGGGAGTCTCAGACAGAACGTAGAGAGGCATTATGAATTTTTTTTTTAACAAATATAAAATCGACAAACAGAAGGGACAAAAACAAATATTACCACTCTTCCAAATGGATCTCTCTCGTGGTGGATATGGGTCGAAACGTTCAGGCTCGAGAAGGAGATTTGGAAATGTGCACAGGAAGGCTAGACTTTACTAATAGCGTAAACCAAAAAATTTTATGGCAAGCTTCAATCGCCCAAAATTTTCGTTATCGGCCCCGTTTGCGGTTATCAGTAAAAAGTGGGCCTAACATCTGCTTATGTCAGCCACTCAAAGCGCAAACTCTCGGTCAGAGCGACATGGTTGTCAGTTGGAGGAATTCTGTTGTCAAAGGTACATTGATGAGATGAAATACTGCTCCCATTACCCAAACTCTCATCATTAAGAATATGATATATTGCACTCTACCCAATTCTTTACCATGAAAAAAACGACATGTTCTTATGTATTTCATCACTTGATCGTTCACCGAGTGCGGAATATCTATGGCTAAATGAACTGCATGCATAAAATGCCCAAAACAAGTAGTGGGACAAAACCCCAGAACCCCCCAGGTCTAGCTTTGGTCCTTGCTACTAACCCTCATTCTGGAATAACCCTACTGTTTGTGATGTTACTGTTGCTGGTCCAACATTATGACCCTTACTAATTTCAAGGAAGGCTCCGCGATGAAGCTTACCTTGGCGTGTAATACTTCAATTCGCTCAGGTTGCAAAAGAGTATCCATCAATTACATCAGACTTCATTGCCTCCGTCAAGGAACCAGTGAATCTTCCTGTATTAACACTTCGCAAGCCAAACTTGCTATTTTCTATACTCTTTGCATCAATAAAACTACCTTATATCCTGTTGATTTTGATCCACCAACTCGTCGCGACGACATTCACCGATTTGCGCCAGCCCCCGACCTCATTGCTAACATGGAGGGTTTGTTCTTCAACGTCAACAACGGGTATGGATATTAATCTCCTCTTGAACGGATCGCATTATACGGGAGACATGAGACATTGACACCATGAATATAGGTACCTTGAAGGTATCATCAGAGGTTATCGCAACAGTCTGCTCACTTCGTCAAACTACGTAAGTTGCGCTTCATCATACCTCACATTAGAGTTCGACACACTAATGCTTTCGCAAAGGCCAATTTGACCCAATGCGAAACCCTTGATGGTAGGCTTAGTTTCAATCACGAATCGAGCAATCCAATCTAAGTGTTTCTACAGATCTCAAGCTGCAACTCGGGCCCGCCTATGGCGACTTCCTTGCTTCTCTGCCTCCAAACCCTTCGACCTCCAGTCTCGCATCGAAAACCACCGATAGGCTCATCAGCGAATTCAAATATGTGTGCGCCAACTCTGTTGGTGTCATGTCAAGATTCCTCGATTACATGACTTATGGATACATGATTGACAACGTCGCTCTACTTATTACTGGTACTCTTCACGAGCGCGACACCCATGACCTGCTCGAACGTTGCCACCCTCTTGGTTGGTTCGAGACCATGCCCGCCCTCTGTGTTGCGACCAATATTGAAGAGCTCTTCAACTCCGTTCTTATTGAGACCCCACTGGCCCCCTACTTCAAGGGAAGTTTGAGCGTAAGTGACGTAACCGCAGTTGCGACATCCAACTGAAACTAATCTGAACTCATTATTTAGCACCAAGATCTTGATGAGCTTAACATTGAGATTGTACGTAATACTCTCTACAAGAACTACCTTGAAGACTTTTACCAATTCTGCAAGGACAATATCGATGCTGTATCCGAGGTCATGCTTGAGGTTCTTGAGTTCGAAGCTGATCGACGGGCCATTAATATTACTCTCAACTCTATTGGCACTGAGCTGTCCAAGGCAGAACGTAAGAAGCTCTACCCCAATTTCGGTCGCCTTTACCCCGAGGGATCTCACTTGCTTTCTCAGGCAGATGATTTTGAAGCCGTGAGAGCAGCTGTTGAGGGTCACCATGACTACAAAAAGTTTTTTGATGATTCAGGCCTTAGCGGCGGCTTGGGCGCCACTGCTTCTGATGGAAAGAGCTTGGAAGACATGTTTTATCAGAAAGAGATGGAGCTTTCCAAAGGAGCTTTCACTCGTCAATTCACCCTTTCTATCGTTTACGCGTGGGTGAAGCTGCGTGAGCAGGTAAGATTATACCTTTTTTTTTGTTCTTTAGAAACAGATTGCTAACAAAGCGTAGGAAATTCGCAACATCACGTGGATTGCGGAATGTATTGCTCAAAACCAAAAGGAACGCATTGGCAATTATATCAGTGTCTTCTAAGTCGAATCTTCAGTTTGTGTTTTCGTTTTTTTTTTACCGTTGGGCTTTTGTTCTGTGGGTAACCCTTGATATTCCGACCATAAAACAGGTGTGGCTAACTGGGTTCATCTCGGGCTGCTTCATACTGTCGTCATTCTGGAATGTTTCAACGTATCTGGTTTCTTGATGTTGCTGGGCGTATTGGTTGTTGTTTTGGAAGCAGATAGGCAAGAGACCGTTCTGTATTCGTAGCCATTTCAGCCACATCTATTATATCTTACATATAGAAAAAAAAATAGCTATTTTACAAGGTGCATGTGCGCATGGGCCCCCCATTCCCAGCCCACCTAAGCATGATGTTCAACGTCCAAATATACAAACTCCCCGGAAAAGCAAAGGCATACTAATACAAATGTCCATCATATCGTAGCAAACAGACCTAAATGCGCCAATCATGCAAAACTTCATTCGACCTTACATAGTGATCTGACCCTTCCAGGTGGCAGGAGTAAGACCCAGCATAGCCAGCATATTAGTCCATCTTTCGCTACCACGCTCCTTGCGCTCCATATACTTGAGAAGCTTCTGTCTCTTGTGAACAAGGAGGCGAAGGTTGCGTTTGTTGATCTTGTCACGGTTGGCATGAGGAGCCTCCAGAGCTTGCGCAAGTGCACGGATCTTAGTGGTGAGGATACCAATCTGAACTTCCGAACTACCGGTATCAGGACCGGAGCGTTCGGGCATATTCACAATGTTGGGGTGAATCGATTTGGGCTTGGGTTTGAGGGTCTTATCGGTGTTGTGGCGACCTAAAGTATCGACAACGCGACGGATGTTTGCGTGAAGGCGGATGATGGAGTTTGTGTTGTCAAGGTTCATAATACGGTTGATAGCCTCAACGGCGCGCTTGTGCTCCTCTTCGTGAGTGAGTTGCGCCTGCTTTTCAGCTTCCGGGTCGCTAATTTCCTGGTTCTCGCTGTATATCGGTTTGGTGGCGTGGTAGGCATGCTCCATAGCGTCATCCACATCTTTTCGAGTAAGACCATAGGCATACAGACCCTCGGCGACAGGGAGGGGACGTCCTTCCTCAATGACGACACCCTTATCGTCGATCTTGGGCTTGGTAGTAAGAGACTGACCAGCAGAGTCAAAAGACTCCACGAACGGCGTGGGCTTACCCCACACCGGATCACCGTCTGCTTCTGCCCGAATAGCGCTGAGTTCCTTCTGGCGCTTGACGTTGGCTTCTTTGCGCTGTTGTATTTGAGCCCATCGGTAAGGATCACGCTTGGCTAGTTGCTTCTTCTCCCATTTGGTCATAATAGTGGCGGTTTGAGTCATCGGAAGGGCAGGGCGAACGGCGGCAATGGCGGGCCGGGCGGCGGGCCGGACTGTCCATGATAAGGTTAGGATGCGTGAAAAAAAAAGAGAACTAGGACCTGATTGGTGACTTACGGGCTAGAGCACCGAAGGTGATACCAGTCAGCTTAAGAGGCATGTTTGTGTTGTAGGATCGGGCCAGATATCAAACACCTTCACACCTTACTATGTGATACTTGACTCGACATCATCTTGCATATCTCAAAATTTCCCACTTCCGACGTTGACAGGACCCACCAGCACGGTTGCAGAATGCGGGACATCCTTGTTACTCAGCCTTGCATAACGCCTCAGGCTTAATTGAATATGGATAATGTGGCGCCTACATGGCGCTTATCGATTGCTAATTTATCTAATAGGGTAACCAGGGCTTCAAAATCCCCCCACAGGAGCGCACACTAATTGAATTTCAGATCCAGAAAATAATGGGGCCATTTTTTTTCGCATGCATGGTAAGATCTCGCTAGGTATAGCGGGCTTGGACTTGTCTAATCTTGAATCTCCTCTGTGTGATCGTTACCAAACTATCGTCAATATTAGACAAGATGGCCCCCAACAACCTCCCCTCGTGCTTTGACGCCACCTCTGATGACATTGAGAAGCTTCTCGCTGCTCAGGCTCATCTGGGTTCCAAGAACCTTCAGGTTCAGATGGAGCCCTACCTCTGGAAGACTCGCGCTGACGGTGTCAACGTTCTGAACATTGGCAAGACCTGGTAAGAATACACTAGTTACGAACATTTTAGACGGAATGGATATTAGACACATACGAATGAACTGCAAACGATTTCTCCGGGGAACTTATATGGCGGATGAATTGGTTATATGCACGCTCGGAGTGGCATTTGAAATTCCAACTCCGGCTCGGATATACATGCAGGAAACAAACATGGGTATACTGACAATCTGATTAGGGAGAAGATTGTTCTGGCTGCCCGTATCATTGCCGCCATCGAGAACCCCGCCGATATTTGCGTCATCTCTGCCCGTCCTTACGGTCAGCGTGCCGTCCTGAAGTTCGCCGCCCACACCGGTGCCACCGCCATTGCCGGCCGCTTCACTCCCGGTTCCTTCACCAACTACATCACCCGTTCCTTCAAGGAACCCCGCCTAATTGTTGTCACCGACCCCCGCACTGACGCCCAGGCTATCAAGGAGGCTTCCTATGTCAACATCCCTGTCATTGCCCTTTGCGATACCGATTCTCCTCTTCAGTATGTCGACGTTGCCATCCCCACTAACAACAAGGGTCGCCACGCCATTGGTTTGGTCTGGTGGATGCTGGCTCGTGAAGTCCTCCGCCTCCGTGGCACCATTGTCTCCCGCGAGGCTGACTGGGAGGTCATGCCCGATCTGTACTTCTGTAAGTTGCTCTGGATGAAATATTGGAGATTGGCATAAAAATAAATATCGCTAACATTGTATTAAGACCGTGACCCCGAGGCTGAGGCCGAGGAGAAGGCCGCTGAGGAGGAGAAGCTCCTGGCTGCCCCCGTTGAGGAGGAGGTCGTTGTCGCTCCTGAGGCCGGCTACCAGGCTGAGTGGGACGGTGCTGCCGCTACCGCTACTGAGGAGTGGGGTGCCGCTGTCTCCGGTGACTGGGCTGCTGACGCTGGTGTCGCCAAGGAGACCCAGTGGTAAGCGTTGAGCTTCCCTGTTTCGTTACGACAAAAAATACAAAAAGTAAAAAGTCTCAACAAAACAAAAATGTGGAGAGCTCGCTGCCTGACTGGTGTTACACCTTGATATTTTTTCTTTTTCTTGACATCTCAACCTTTTCCTTTCCCTTTTATATTTTATTCGTGGCGTGCAACTTTAGGATTATAAAGCTATCATCTTGCGCGATGTCATCGGAAGGGACTAATCTTTTCTTGGGGTGAACATAGCTGGCACTAATGAGGGAAAGATACTCCATCTTTTGGTTTAATTTTGTGGCCTTGAAGATGGAGGGAAAGCCCTGTGCAGCTATAGGAGTGGACTTAATCGTTGCTCTGCCCTTTGGAGATCGGGAACCTTATCGAGGTCGTTGAGTGGTGTGTTGTGTTGGGTGCGAGTGTTTGGAAATATATCAACTGGCGTTGACGGCTGGAAGAAAAATTGGAACAAGATGGTTTTCACCAGGACATGACGGTTATCTTATGTGTGTGTGGTGCTGTAATGTGAATGCCAGATGTGAATTGTATTTAAGGTGGGCTTGAAGTGCGTCTGCCTATAGCTGGGTGTCGTTGGAACGTTTGTGCGACGATGATGGCCCTGATTTTGGTAGTATCCCCTGCATTTCAACAAACTGTCTACATTGGGCCTACGTGCATTTGCTGCCATATATTTATTGCGAAGAAAAGCAAGATTTCCATGAAGCTTGATGTTGTAATAACCAACAGCATGAATATGGGCATCACCAGCTTTCTCCAAATGCTATCAAAGTACTGTGAGATTTCACGAGCACGTTATACTTCTTGGCTCTCTGATAGGTCAATAGTGTTGAGCTGGTGACTGTCAGGGGCCCCGAAGTCTGCAGTTACGGTGGGACAAGCCGCTATTTGTTAAACTAACGAGCTAAGGTTGTCGTTGCATTTGTTGTATTCCGACGACAGAAAGCTTTTTCTATTTTGCCGTTTTGAGCGTCAAGTGATAATTTTGCCCTTGTTGAAGGATCTGTTGAATTTATTAGTGTATATATTTATTTTAAGTTTTTTGCAAAATTATATAGTGTTTACTAGGCTATAGCAATCGAGTCTAGTCCGAAAGCGCGCATCTGAACCTGGGTTTTGAGAGACCCTGCGACTTTTGCGACCAGCCAAAAATATCGTAAAAATATTGCCGAATATTGTCGGGGTCATCAACGTCATCCACTATTTTCTTTCCATCTACGGGTCGACTTTGTGCCGTCGATTCTACTTAACTTCCAATTCTTTTGTGTCGCGTCGGGAACACGTGCATATATTCATATATATACAATTAACAGTATCATTTACCTGACGCCACTGCGCGCCATTAACCTTTAATCTGCAGTGTGTAATAGTTCACATCGGCTACTCGACACTGATCACCCACGCCATTTGCCGAATCCATCCCCGCGATCGCCTCACATACCCCTCGTCATGCGGTTTGGCAAGACTCTCAAGGAGGCTGTATATGGTCCTTGGAAGGACAAGTATATCGACTATGCCAAACTCAAGAGCCTCCTCCGCGAAGACAAGTATGATGACGACGACGAGCCCTGGACCGAGAACGATGAGGCCAAGTTTTCCAATGAGATCTTTGGCCAGCTGGAGAAGGTTGCCGCTTTCCATGAAGAGACCTTCAACAACCTGAGCGAGCGCGTCCAGGCTACCTATCTGAAGCTCAAGTCTCTGGCTTCCACCGATGGCAACGAGAGCGAAGAGCCCACCATCAGCAAGGAACAGGCCAAGCAGGTCGAATCAGAGCTGGATGGACTCACTGAGGAGTTGCGCCAGCTCAAGAAGTATAGTTCAACCAACTACACGGGCTTTCTGAAGATCGTTAAGAAGCATGATCGCAAGCGTGGTGATCGGTACAAGGTGCGGCCGGTGATGCAGCTAAGCTTGAGCAAGCGGCCCTTCAACAGCGAGAAGAGCTACACGCCTCTGATCAACAAGTTGTCCGTCATGTACTATATTGTCCGTCAAAACTCGGACAAAAGTGATACCAATATTCCCCACGATTTGGATGCTAGTATGCAGGAGGATGGCAAGCACTTTGCCTACAAGTGTAAGTTTGTACTTTTCCCGGGTTCATGCGGGTTGGATCCCGCATCCTGATACGACTCGTGAAATTCCATAATACTGACATTTCCGGACATCCAGTCTGGGTTCACCCTGACAACCTGCTCGAGGTCAAGACCTACATCCTTCGTCGTCTCCCTGCCCTTGTTTACGCTGAGCAGTCTGCTGCTGTCGATGACTCCTCTAACGACCCCACCATCACCTCGGTCTACTTAGATTCTCCCAGGTTTGCTCTGTATAACAAAAAGGTTGACCGTAACACTGATGCGTCTTCTCTGCGGCTGCGCTGGTATGGTGATCTCGCTTCTGCTCAAACCCTGACACTGGAGGAGAAGAGTGTCAACGCCAATGGCAGTGCCGAGGAGCACAAGCTCGAGATTAAGCAGAAGTGGATTAAGCCCTTCCTTGACAACCAATATCACATGGAGAAGTCCATCGCTAAGATGGAGCGCCAAGGCCAGCAGACTTCGGAGATTGATGAGTTTAAGGCGACTACTGAGCGTATCCAGAAGTTCATCACTGAGAAGAAGCTGTCTCCTGTCCTCCGTGCCAACTACGTCAGAACCGCCTTTCAGCAGCCCGCCGATGACCGGGTCCGTATCAGCATCGACACTGATGTTGCCTTCATCCGTGAGGATACCCTCGATCGCAGCCGTCCTTGCCGTGACCCCTCGTCTTGGCACCGTACCGACATTGATAACAGCAATATGAAGTATCCATTCTCCAACATTAACCAGAGCGAAGTCTCCAAGTTCCCGTACGCCATCCTTGAGATCAAGCTTCGTGAGGGTCGCAAGCGTCCCGAATGGGTTGAGGATCTCATGGGCTCTCACCTTGTCTATGCTGCTCCCGGTTTCTCCAAGTTTGTCCACGGTGTTGCCTCTCTTTTTGAAGACTATGTCAACTCTCTGCCTTTCTGGATTAGCGAGCTCGAGGGCGACATCCGCAAAGATCCCAAGCAGGCCTTTGACGAGGAAGTCCAACGTCGCATCCAGCAGGCCGAGGACCAGAACATTGTGGGCAGTCTTTTGGGAAATAAGCTTGGCTCCTCATTCAAGCCGACCACCAGCTCTCCCGTTGCCGAGGGCATCCTTACCCATCGGGCCAACACTGAGATGAGCCTCAGCCAGAGCATGACCGCTGCTGGTCTGACCGGTAGTGCCGTCGCTGCCGACACCTCTCGTCACGCTGGCGAGGAAGAAGGTGAGACCAGCGGCATCACTGGGCCTATTCGCTCTGGGATCTCCTCTGTCCTCCCCAGTTTCTCCATGTCGAGATACGCGCAGAACCGCCGCGCCAAGAAGCGTCAGGGGTACGAAGTTGAGTTGCCGGAGGGTGTCGAGGAGCCCGAGGTGTGGATCAAGAACTCTGGCGAGCTCAAGATTGAGCCCAAAGTCTGGCTGGCGAATGAGCGGACGTTCCTCAAGTGGCAGCATATTTCCATCTTGCTGGGTGGTCTTGCTGTTGCATTGTACTCAGCGGCAGACAAGGATACGGTTGCTGAGATTATGGGGATTATATATATTCTGATTGCGATTTTCGCGGGGACTTGGGGTTACTGGATGTTGCATGTGCGCAGGCAAATGATTGTGGAGCGGAGTGGGAAGGACTTTGATAACTTGGTGGGGCCGCTGGCGATTGCGGCGGCGATGGTGGTGGCGTTGGTGATCAACTTTACCTTGGAGTTTCGGAAGGCGTTTTACAGTGGGGATGGGCTGTCTGCTGACATTACGTCGGTTTTGGGCCCGGAGCTGTGAAGAAATAGTGACGTTTGTGGTGGGAGTGGATGTTGAGGGCGTATATGGAGATGTATTACGTGTTAGATTTCCATGGGTTATGATATAGTCTGGGCGTCTTTCATTGTTTGTTATCATCATTGCATGTCGTTGGGCTTTCTTTTGTTAGTAAAATATAAGCAGCTTGTTTTGATTTTCCTTTCAATTTTGTTAATGGACTATAATCTGACCGAAGGATTAGATGCAATAATGAGCCTTGTTTATTTTATTGAGTGGGTGCAGCGTCGGAGCAGTGTACACCTCATTATGTAGCATAGAGTGGATCTGATGCATCTAGAATGATCGTGATCGCCTCCTGCGACTGGCTACAATTGGTTTGAAGGAATGATTGATGATGTGAGGGACATTGAAGGTGGAGTCCAGAGCCAAATTATTTGGGCATTCATATTACCTGTGTTGATATAAGCCTTTGCTCTTTACACAATGGCATACATCACTGTATAATGGAGATTAAGGGTCTTTATTGATGCATGATGAAGAGAGCGTTTACCGTGGAGTAGGAGTAGGATTTGACGATATGCCTAGAGACATCATGGACTTAAGTTCCATCGACGAACCACACACACTTGTCAAGATAGTCTAGTTAGACCAGCTATATCCAATCGCTGGGTTTGTACTTCTCACGTTTGATCGCGTGAGCTTACACAATCCGTGAGCCGAGCAGGTAAAAAAAAAGTAAATCAATGTCCCACCGGCAATGAACACATGGGGATCACCTTACTGCATATTGTAGATTTATCTCCCCGTGCCACCAGGGACAAGGTTGCGGATTACCAGCCACAGGTGGGAAAGAGTATATCTTTGGTCGCTTGGTTGATGTCCTTACACGGCCCTGCACGACATCAAGATGTGGGTGGCTTACGGTGGTCGATCGACACGGCCACTACTGGGAGAGCATGGCTGGAGAGAAAGCGAGGACAGTCGGCCACAGAAGTTGCTTTTTATTGTTGATTATATTGATCCAACATGCATGTTCAAGTTTGTTAACCGTGCCGTTTCTGTGTGTTTGTGATGTTGATGTCCGTAGGGCGTTTGTCTCCGGAGCATCCGGTCATCGCAATGTCTAATGTTGTTATACTCAGATATATATCAGATGAGATAAGAAGAAAATGGATTTACCATGTGCCGGCTCTTTCCTAAACATATCTAAAGCAAGTGTAGCAAACAAGAGCAAAGCAACATCCAAAAATTGTTTCTTTCCTTCTAGTGAAGTTACATTCTGTTTTCTGGTTGGTTAAGAGCATTCCTCCGGGAACCTTCTAAGCCTGTCAAGTTTTTTGTTCTTTCTTCTTTTTTAGTGTCTTGGAAACTCTTTCGGAGCTTCCCATAGCTCCCAACGTCACCTCCACCTGACGTAGATAAAAAAAAAAAAAGGCAGCAGGAGCGGGACAAGAAAACTCCACAATTCAGGCAATAGCATGCAGAAGAATAATCTACAACTTCCGCAAGTACTCACTTAGAATCATCTTGCAGCTCAGTTTCCCTTCTCTCTCTCTCTCTCTCTCGCTTCAGCAGCGGATTAAGTGCTGGCGTCAAATTCTTACCTTCCTTCAATCTTGTCCACTTTGGCCCCAGTCTGCATTCTTGAATCCCGAGAATCGTGACTTTTGTCGGTCGTAATCATTTATGACGTCTTTCGAATACCTTCAATTTGTTCAGTCGCTTGTTGGTGCTTCCAAGCAGCTTTTTCTTCGTGGGAGTTTCAGCTCTTAGTGTTATCCAGGCTTAAGGCTGGGAAGAGCCGGTCTGCTTGTTTGGGTTTTAAGAAGGAGGCTGGGGGTACCAACTCGAAGTTCGACGTCACTACAGTGTTCGCTTCTTCTTTTTTTCTTTTTATTCTTTTTTTTATATTCTAGATTTTCGATTCTTCCAGTATCCAAGTCTTGTCACTTTCTACAATAACCACAGTAACACCGGGTCTTTCTGCCTTTTGTCCGCCTACAGGAACCTTCACCTCTGATCCACAGAGCCTCCGTCAATTTCTACACAGCCCTAGTCGACCTATCAAGAACCGCCTATCCACCCAACCATCCATCACGATCACTTTCAACCTTCCAGCCCAAGTCTGTCTTGCTCTCCCATCAATCCGCATCCAGCAGCACAGCACAGACCCAGCCCAAGAAGCTCAGCAGCACGATCCAGCACCTGGCACAAGCCAAAGACAAGACAGACGCTCGTTCCCACGCTTCTTTTTCGACCAGGAAGAGCGCCAGTCCCACCAGATTCGCATTTTCTGCTTAAAAGAGTTCAACTTCACAGCGTAGGAACAGGAAACAAGACGGACCAGGGGGCCTGGGACTGCGCGTTAAGTGCTTTTTTTTTTTTTTTTTTTAATTCTCTCTCGC
>JARQWA010000126.1:0-39719 GCA_030294605.1 Ambrosiella beaveri
TTTTTTTTTTCGGGACCCTTGCCTGATGTCGGGCTCGTTCATGTCCACATGTATAATTTTTGGGGGCATTGTGATTTTACAGAGAAAGAGAGAGAGGCCTTATTACGGGGGAATGCCAATCTGGCCGGAGGAGGATGGGAATCTCATTGTCAGGGTGATGCGAGGTGAGGGGGGAGAACGACGACAAGAATATTTTATGATGGTTCGATGATGAGATGGTGTGGAGATTTAGAAAGAAAAAGGAGGGTAAATCTGGGGCTCCGCATCAACTCCGGATTTTTCTAGTTGACGCTGTGGGAAACTGGGGAGTTGCATTTGGCTTTGTTGGCTTTTTTTTTTCTTCATTTTACTCGATGGGCTGATTGATTATCTGGGGAGAATAATGGTCAGTCAGGGGAAACACACGGTTTGACTTGACTGCTGGATTCCAGAAGGTCCGCCCGCGATAAAGCAACCTTGGATTTGCTTTGGATGGTTATGACGTGTAGTTGTTTGATCTATAAAAATTTTGTGTTGATCAATTAGATTTGGCTATTTACATGTCTGCCTTTTTACCGAGGGTACTGGTAGGGTTACGAGGCTCAAAGGACTGTATTGTTAGGGTTTGTGTTTTCAGCTCAGACGTGAGACCTTGTCTGCGTGCAGTCAGCGTCCATCGACAGCTGTCAGCGGCTTGGCGAGATGTTGTGTGGTATGACCAACATCGGGGACACAAAAGGCAAAGATGTGAAGGGAGGCCATGTGATGCAATGGAATGCACATGCAAAAGCAAAAATGCAATGCAATGAGTCGCACTTCTTTCCGTGTCTGTAATAATGCGCTCTTTATCAATATACGATCTGTTATGTGCCGATCAATGGCTAGAAGCGCCGTAGAATGTCCATATAGCCTCTTTGTTCATCCATCCGTCCATCTATTCATATATTCGTAGACAACTGACATTCGGCGTCTTTCTTCCGAATTGTCAAAATGACCCAATCGACTTCTTTATTTTGGATGCAAGGTAAGAAATGCCACCTTTTATCACTTGACCTCTCTGTACATACATATTTACACACACGCATATATACATACAGTAAGTATATACCGTATCGTCAATCAGCCCACACGTCTTTTCTCTTTCTGTCCTTGTTTCCTTTCTTCCCCCTATCCACCCCCCCCCCCTCCCCTCATTCATTACCCATAATGGCCTCCCCGCAACGTCACTGACCGACCGAATGGATATATGCATACATATGTCCATCTTGTTCTTCGGAAATCATATCAGCGTCAAGCCACCAGCCAAAAAAAAAAAATCAATGTCCTAAACAGGGAAGACGACCCAATTGAGGCTCTGTTGTGACGACAAGATACATCCCGGTCTTTTCTTCATTCGGGCCGAGTGAATGGAACCCCTGCATGGCCAAGATACGGGCAATTCCCAAAAATAGGACTGCCTTGCTGGTTACATGTAAGTACATACATAATAAATACATGATAATATAATTTTTGTATGTAAAATTTGGCTTTACTTGTAAATACTTGTCAAATCGTCCAGGCATATTTCAGGAGAAGCATAGACAGAAATATAGCAACAGAAGCTCCGGCCATGGTAGTAGTGTTGGGATAAAGTTTTTCCAGGGCCCTTGTTTTTCTTTTTATTCTCTCTCTTTATGACGAACGACTCACTATGGTCCGTTGTTTGTTTTTTGTTGTCCGCTGTCAGTGGCCTGTTTTGTTGTCTCACCTTTTCTGGTCATGTGGACAGTCAGATTTGCCGAAATCGTCCGGCCTTGTCAAAGTCTGGATTGGGTTCCTTTCTTTCCTTCAAGTCTGATCGGGGTGGTGGGAGGCCGGCCGGGGGACCGAGAGGGGGGATGACCATCTGCTGAATGGGGATTTACAATAATATAGATAGAAGAGGAAGAAAAAAGAGTAGAGAGACAAAAAATAATGTGGTTGTCTATATATTATGTATTGCCATTGACGGTTGAATGGTAGGCCAATATGCATATGGGGATCCTCTCGGATATATTAATGATACCTTTTATTTATTTATTTATTTTTTGATAGATGACAGACAGGTGATGGAATTTGATGAATATTGACTCATCGTGGTGATTTCATGAATACATAAATACATACTATACGTTTCAAGTTTAGCGGCCATTTCAGGTACCCATACAGGTACGGTTCCGTCGCGGTGACGCAACCTCAAACGGCAGTATCTGTAGTGACGACACCGATGAGCCTGGCTGGTCTCGTGAGCAATTCTTTTCGGACCGGTCGTCTACATATACGCACACATATTCATGTTGAAGATGCCTAGGAATAGGTCTGTCGGTGGTTCCTGTACAAAGAAAGGAACAGGACGTTAGTGGAAACGGTTTTCTACATATTCCCTCACTTCAACAGTTCCGCTAGCATGCTTGATACTCTTGAACTTCTCCATTCAACAGAGTTTATTCTTGTTCTTTAGGCGTCATTAAATACTAGCAGTAAACTCCTCCTCCTCCTCCTCCTCCCTGGCCTTCCCCCGCCCAGTCCCCCACACCTCCACAAAATTCCTTTTCCCATATTCCGGAACCCACCCCCATAATCTCATCACACCATACAATCTTCCCCATATTATGTATTTACCTCTCTCCACACATACCTAATCCCAATCCTAATCCTCATCCTTTTCCTCTCTCTCTCGCCCTCTCTCTTGCTTCCTTCCTGCTTGCCTGACCCATACCTCCCACCGTCGCATTTATCTGTCAGTTCAACTTGGTCCAGTCCATATCCGCTAGTCGGGCCTGTTATAAGTAGTCAATAGCGGGTTGGGTCACACCTTTTTGTGAATTCCCCATCTGGAATATTTCCTTTTCAAACTTCTATTTCCATTTTTAGTCAGAAGAAAGAAAGAAAGAAGCTCCTCTTCCCCATCTCTCTTTCGCCCCATATCAGCATTCCATTACCCACAATCCAGAAATCGTTGTCATGGATATTGATGGCTCTGGCGTCTGTTCGGTTCCGCCTCGTTACTTTTTTTTTGGGGGAGGGGGATTATTAGTGGTTTTTGCTTTTTTGATATTGGACACACAGGATTTTGGAGGCTCTGCGGTGGCAACGCCCGGATTGTATGCGAGTGAGGTTTAAGTCGATGAGGCTCTACTGTTGTCGCGTGTATCTGTGTACCTAGGTGTATTTAGGTGTATTTAGGTGTGTGCGTGCGTGTGTGGCAGGTGCCATCTCGAGGAATGAATGGAAATTGCTGCTTTCGGTCATGCGTTTATTTTGTCTCTCATCAAATAAATATTTTATGTATATGTATAGTAAATAAATAAATTATTGCAACAAACATTTTTGGCACTTTGATAACCATCAACATTGTCAATGAGATTGGATTTCACCAGCATTGACCAAGAAATGCTCATTCCAGTGTTTTGACTCTTTTAATCTTTATTTATTTTCTTTTTTTCTTTGTTTCCGGGAGATGATTATCAATATCTATCTGGCAGTGGTTGCTGATCGATTACCATATTGTCTTCAGTGTGTCCATCCGACAAGCCCAATTGTCCCAGATCCAGCTGAGATTGAGTCCAAACTTGTAGGTCGTGATTGATGTAAATACATATTTGGATATCTTCTACAACCAAACCAAGCACCAGCAAACTTCTACTCTCTGCCGTGCATAGGGAACCTCCAAGGTTCAACTCCCACTACAACGACGCCTCGACTCCCCCTTTCCAAAGCATCGTCCTTGCTCTGCAGCTGCAGATGGGGCTCCACCGAACAAAAAAAAAAAAGACAAGACACACACACACAGCTAAACGTCTGTTCACGGTGGGCTTCACCGTCTCTTGTCTTCTCTCGCCTGTGATGGCACCGATGCTTGAATTTACCCGGTATCCATATAGACATTTTTTTTCTTCCTGTCTATACATAGATGTGACTTTTAACATGGTTAAACACGTACAAAATGGACTGACAATGGTCTGTTTCACGTCGTTAGACCAAAATGACCGATAGATTGGTCATCTCCCTCTTGTACACAGACTAGCAATCTACTGGAAAACCCTAACCCACACTTTCGGAAACCAACCCCAGAGATCTCACAATACCTATCCAATGCACCAATGCACCTGCATCTTCACCAACCCTTTCTGCACCTTGCGTAATAAATGAACCAACGGGCCTACATCCTGTCCACGATCCCCCACTTCTTTTTGTCAAGACAACTAGTTACTGCTGCAGCTTTTCGTTGCTTCCCGATGAACATGCTTTGAAAAAAAAAAAGAAAAGAAAGCAAATAATGAAAATCGCTAAATCGCATCCCAGCTTAGCTTGTTTTTATCCCCTTGAAATCTTGACGTCACCACCGATGAAACACCGGGACACCCTAACCCTATAAATTAACCTTGCCACTCTGTGATTTCCCAAAAAGAATAAAAGTAGTACAGGAAAACAGTGATATTGACAAAGGTTGGAGAATATACGTAAAAAGAGCGGAAGGGGATAGGTGACCTGGTTTTGGTTTGTCGACAGGACTTGCGGAGTGAATGCCTCGGAGATGTAACGAGTTTGTTGGGATGAAAGATGGAAGATGTAGGTGCGGATATATATGAATCTAGAAACGGCAGACATTAAACAAATGTTGTAAGACAAATGCGGGTAGAGGCGACGCTCCATGTGGCCAAACCCTTGCAAACCGGAATTTGTTGACCGGCACAAATAAGCCACTTCAACATGGCCATGAGCATATACTGTTGTAAATATATACATATCTATAGGTTCTATAGATTCAACTTCAACGACAAGCCTTGCTCACTCATCGATACGCAGCCCATTGAACAATAATAATCATCAATAAATACATATATCTATATCCCGCCGTGGCCAAAACCTGTTCTCATACCCTATCCTTGTCACTAAATCTCCTCCCCTCTCCCCTCCCCTTCAACCAACAAACAAAATCTGCCTGCAGTTTGCCTATCGGGCGTGTGTTCAGTTCAGACAACAGTTGCCCGCCCGCTCATCCCCGGTTTATGAATTGCATTGTGAGTCTTGTAACTCGTGAATCCTAAGGAGAGAAGACGGTTTGTATGGTGTATGGGAAAGTTTGCGTTTGTTGTTGCCGGACGGACATTTTCGCTTAGTCATCCCGGTTTGCGTTTGCCCTTTTGCCGGCCGCGTTTCCAGTTTGCGTTAGGCTTATGATACTTTGGTGGGCAAGAAAACAAGAGAAATCACTGCTAAGCACAATCACATTTAGCTAAGACAATGAATAAAAAAGAAAGACAAAATTTTTGTGGAAAAATGTAGCAAGACAAACTGTATACATAAACCATCGACGTGCTCGGCTGAAGGAAAAAGAAGAAAAAAAAAAGTCTCACTGCGAGACATGTCTCAAAAGGAGACTCCAAACACAAAAAAGTGACGATACTGGTTATATCTCTGAGGCTCTCTGCTCTCTTGGTTTCGCCCTTTACTTCTTCGTCTCGCCAAGTTCAAGTCCCCCCGCTATCCACGATTCTGTCGTTATCATCACCGCTCGATCCTGATTCTCGATCTCGATTCCCCCGCCGCAATAAGTGTTGTCTCTCTCATTGCTCCGAGGCCTCTGATTCCCTGGTTCTGGCCGCTGTGCTGGGCTAGATTGCGATTGTCCTTTTTATTGTCTTTCTGGCCATTTGGTTCCTGAAGGGGGCGCCGAACAGTAAGAAGAAGAAGAAGAAAAAGAGAAGGACGACGAAATCAAAGTATACCGGGTTGAAATTCCCCAGGGACCTTGGGAACAGTCGCCGCAGTTTCCGGGGTATCAGTATCCGGAAGTTCCAGTGGTAGCGCCGGGGTTCGTTCCCGTGGATTCGGAATTTGACCGCACGGGGATATTCGTTCAGCTGACAGAGCTATCATATCTGTGTTGTGAGCCAATAGACTTTGTACCGGAGACGGAAAAGAAGAAAGAAGAGGAAGAAAAAAAATGATATGGTATCACGAGATGTGGAATGTCCAGAGGGCCAAGATGCCCACGATGGAGGACGTCACAACGTACCCGGGGTTCCAGGAGACGTTGGGATACCCAGTGTTCATCGACAATAATCAATTGCCTGGCGTCTCGTCTACTGCCGCAACGGCGCCGTCCAGTCAGTCACCCGCCGATGGCGATCCGCAAATCTACTTTGTCCCTCAAAATCGGCAGCGACGACAGCCACAGCCCGCTGTACACGTCAACCCCGCCACCTCTGGCCGCCTCGACCACGGGCTCCTGCTAGTCGACCCTCCGGATGTGCCGGTGCCCGGGACACCACCTGCTGGCCCGATTACCATTGCACCAGTCTTCGCGCTGCCGACGGCCCCTGAGGATGCCCGGGCGGTGCTTCGCCATCATGCTCGGAAGGCGATTTTGCGGGATCTTTCATCTGAGAAGAAGAAAAAGAAGAAGAAGAAGAAAAAGGGGAGTAAGAGGGCGAACAGGCGGTGTTTGGATAGGTTTTCGATTTTCATGCCTGGGGGTGGATATCAGGTGGCGGCTGCGGAGGAGGAAGAAGAAGAAGATAGCGAGGAGGAGGATACGGAGGCGGAAACGGAGATATCAGAAATATTGGGGGTGGTGGGGTGTCAAGGGTGTTTTAGAGTGGGAATGAGAAAGGGAGAAGAGAAGGAACGGGAGCGGAGGAGACGGAGAGCAAGGGGTGATTTGGGGTTGTTTTGTTTGCGGCTTTGGTTTGGGCCGAGGGAGATTAAGGGGAAGAGGTGGTGAAGAGTGGTGAAGGACCCAAGGCGGTGGTGGGGGAAGGGGTTTACGGAGGATCGAGATTGAAATCGGAGGATCACGGGGCTGGAAGGCGGGATCGATGAATGAAACAAAAGGGGGTGGATTCGGTGTAACCAAGTAAAGTGGAGCGCTTAGTTTATGTGACGAACGGAGAAAAGAATCAAAAATCAAAAGACAACAATGAATTGACCCGGGACTCCGTGAAACGAAAGATGAATTCCAACAACACCTCCAACCCTCAAACCGCCACAACCACCGGCAGCGGTGGAACCACCTCCTCCACCTACCTTCTCCGCCGCCTCCTCCTCCTCCTCCGATAATACACCCTCCGCACCCTCCGTCTCTCCCCCAATCTCCGCCTATGTATCTTTACCGGCGCCGGCCACGGAGCCCTCGTCAAGCCCTGGCGGCCATCGCGGTGGCTTTTGATGGTGTCGCCGTAGCGGTAGAGGAACCAGAGGAGGCCGAGGCAGAAGAGGGGGAGGAGGAAGCCAAGGGTTAGGCCGAGGATTGTTGATTGGGAGGTGCGTCGGTGGAGGTGAGGAGGGAGCGGCGATGGCACTATTGGCACTGTTGGTATGATCATTTTTTGGGGGAGGGGAGGGAGAAAGAAATGGAGAGGAGAAGAGTATATGTATTGATTTTGCGGCTCACGGTAGTATACGAAACCCCCTTTATATACATATATACATATGCACGTGTAAATATCTTGGTCTGCATCTGCACCCACTTATCGCCTGCGCCTGTATCCCACTGCGCCTCAATACCACCCTACATACATATATGTCCCACCCAAACTGGCTGCGCCCATCAGTAACTAAAATATTTCCCAACACATAGAACCACCTACGATACAGCCCTTCCTCTGTTAGTAATGATTCGCAACTCCACGTTAATTCTGCACCACTCATTGGCTCTCTTTAACGTCTCACAACGACGCGTCATTAGTAGCACAAAAAATGGTTGGGTGCTAATGACCCTAACAAACCCTAACAGACACTAACAGAATTGTCCCGTCTGGCCCTTAAAAGTCACCGTCCTTGTTGACGAGGGGATACTCAGTTCCGACATAAATCTTGCTCTTGCCAAAGTCAAAGCTACTGCCGGCATTAGTAAGAGCCTCCTTGACGCCCTCCTTGGCGAAAAACGCCTCGGCCGCCGCCAAGTTGGTAAAGAGCATCTGCTCAAAGGCGGCCGTCGAGGCAAAGTCGGCGTCGACAAACTGTGTATCTTTAAAAAAAGCCTTGGTGTCGGATACGGGGATGGACTTCTCGAGTGTATATCTCAGCAGGCCGTCGGCGGGTAGCAGGGCTTTGAAGGCGGCGGTGCGGGCGTTGAGGTCGGCATCGAGTTCGGGGGAGTCGGAGGTGAACGAGGGGCCCTTGACAATCAGCACGCCAACAAGCACGGCATCTTTGCGGCTTTTCAGCCTGTCTTGATCAGGAATCGCCGTGGCAAACGTGCTGCTCAGGATCCCTATGGCCCTCCCCTCGTCGGCAAACTTGTGGGCACCGGCACTTTTGCGGTACTCTTCATTTTGCAAGCTGCCCCAAAAGGCCCCGAGGCTGCTCCAGCCGAGGCTGGTCAGGGCGTCGAACTCGGTGGCCACGGGGAACGGGAGGGCAGAAAGAGACGAGGCGGGCAGCGGAGTCGACTGGGTGTAGCCGCGGAGAATGGGGATGGCGGTGGCGACAGCAGTGGTCATTTGGGCGTGCTTGACGCGGTATTCGGTGTGCCATTGGGCATCGGTGAGGCCGGGGGCGCGGACGGCGAGGAGGGAAGCTTTGATAGGGGTTTCGATGGAGGGGTGGTTGGCTGTATAGGGTTAGTGGTGGTGGGGATAGGAGTGGATAGGGGGACTTACCGGGGATCAAGTTTTGGGCGGCAAAGGCGGCCTTGAGGGCGGCGATGTCAGCGGTGGCAGAAGGGAGAGCAGCCATTTCGAGGTTTTTATATGGAGAAACGAAGAAGCGTGATTGATTGTTTATTTGTAAAGTTGATATTTTGAGCAACTCAAAACTCCGTCATGTTGAAAAGTGGGAACAACTCCTCTATATATACATGTAACGAAAACATCCCCGCCCTGCTTCGCATCTATTTCACTTCCCCTCCCCACCCCGCCCGGCCTCCGCAAAACCACGTTTGTCTCGCCTGTTTCAACCACTATTAGGTGGTCCGGAACACGGGAGAGAGGAATCGCCGATTGCCGAAACCCCTGTTTGCACGCACGGACTCATAAGACATCTCCAGATGGGCGTTCATGACGGCATTAAAACAGAGGAAACTCTCTTCAAAGCAGGCAGCAGCGTATTGGATTGCCGTAGACAATGTTGGTGTCGGAATAACCTGTCGGCCATACGTGGTCCGCCGACACAGCTGCCGACATATACGGGCCGCGACAACGCACAATCTCACACCGTCTCGCATTCATGCAGCATTTCGGATTCATGTTTCGGGAGGATTTCATGTGTCAGTGCTTCGTATGCAGACCTGTGGTTCATCCCGACATTCCTATTGACATGTTCCCTCCACCCCTCTTCACCAACCATCCCGATGCCCCCGCGCGGAGACCGCCCCACACCGATATTGTGTAACATTCCTCATTTCAACTTCTATCAACTTCTAACACACACTGAGAAGGAACTCACGATAGAAGCCGAGAAAGTCACAAATAAATTCAAATCTAATGAGAAAATAAAAAAAATAAAAAAACTCCATTTTTTTTGGTCCCAACCGTACGCCCAAACCCTTTTCCCCCCTCTTTCTAGTTTCTCATTCCTCTCTCAAACAGAGATGGTCTTGAACACATTAAACTCCTCTCCACCCGTTGCCAGCAGTGTCCCCGGAATCTGCAGATGCCAATGCACCTCCTTGACATCCTTGAGATAATGCACAAACAACAGCTGCGACGGGATATCTGCCACCCCCGCCGTATCCTTGCTCTCCTCGTCATCCAACTCGACAGCTAAGTCCCACAGGGTCACAGTCGAGTCACCAGCAGCCACGGCAATGATGGAGTCGTCCGTGGGGTGCCATTCAAGAGAGGTTACCTGTTCTTTGTGGTAGTTGAACGACGCAATCGGTGCCGGCGCAGGGTCACTCTGCTTCCAGGAGCGCAGATCAAAGACGGAGAAGACACCTTTGTCATCGCCCGAGGCCAGCAGGTGGGTAGTCGTGGGAGACCACGAAATGACGTTGACGTCAACATCTGAAACCTTGACCGACAAAGCCGGCTTCCGCGACTTGGACCGGATATCCCAAACACGGACAGTTCCGTCGGACGACGCCGACGCAAACACGGACGCCTCAGATGGTGACCATTGGATATCCTCCACCGAGCTCTCGTGACCCCGGAACGGCTTCTCGTGCGTGACAAATCTCCCGCCGTCCGCCTGACTCGTCAGGAAAATGACGCCGTCATTGTCACCAGTCAGCAACTTGGCCTCGGGGACATTCGCGCCACTCCAGGTGATCCCGTAGCCTTCAGAACGATGCATGCGGACGGTGTGGATAGGGTTGTTAGATTGTGCCGACAAGACGGTCCCGGGGATGTCAAAGGAGCTGATGTGTGCGGTGATGTCGTGAATGTACACTTCGGCAGACTCGGTCATTGACGCAGCGAGGGTACGACCGTTTTTCTGGTGGACTCGGATGCGGTTGGTGGTGGAGGACAGGGGAATCTGCTTGCTTTCTAGAATGGGATCGGCATCCTCGTCGTCGTCATTGTCGTCGGAGGCATCGTCATCATTGTCTTTCTCCATGCGGCCAAGGCCCGACATCTTCATGACCAAGAGGGAATTATTACCACTGGACAAGCCGTCGGCCTGGGTACCGGCGACGGTGTACATGCTGGCCGGGAACACGTTGGTCCGGTTATCACCCAGACCATCCTTGATGATGTCGAAACTCAGACACGGCCATGGCGTGCTCATCTGGTGGAACATTTCGTAGACTGATGTGTCGGGTGCCAACGTCTGGCCATCCTCCAGCTTAGTTCTCCCCACAATGAATGGGGTCTTGGGCGCCGCGGCAGCCGCGGCGGCCTCCTCGGCTTCTCTCTCGGCATCCGGCCGCCCGTCAACGCCAGCTTCCATGACTTCATCTTCTGACTCAAATTCGTCTTCAAATTCATCCTCAAAGGAACCCATTGGGTCATCCAGTTCCATGCCATCGCCGGTAGTGGGCCGGGTGCGGTCCTTGAGAGGAGTATCGTCTCCAGTGGCGGTGCGCTTCGACATTTTTTTTTGAAGTAGTTTCGGCTTCGAGTTTGGTGGTTTTTGGTATCGGAGCGGAAATCCAAGGTTTGAAAATGATGCCGATGCTTTGACGTTGGCTGGTTGTTACTCACGGTTCTTTTGGCGGGGGTTACATGATGAAATTGAGTGGGATTTAAAAAAAAAAAAAAAAACTTGCGATAAGATAAGGGTTGTGACGTCATTAGGATACAAGCAAACTGTTTAACCCTTTGTTCGTTAACCCACTGTCAAACCCCAATGACAAGCAAAATGGTGATGTTGCCCATATGGTTTTGCTATGTATATAGTCATAACTCTATATGCACCTGCACCTACACTCAAACAAAACAACATGCCATTGTTCTTTGAAGCAAGAATTGCAATAACAGTAACAGTAACAATAAGACAATACCAAAAGTCTTATCTTATCGGTAACTTTTTCCAAGTAATCTCGGATTTGCCAACCAACGAGGTCATGTTTTGCTATATTAATAAACGTCACACTTGCACACTTACGCATTTGCACCCACACAGGTGCTGGAGAAAAGGTCTACCTTGCCGATTGCTACACGATCCCCAAGGTGCTGACCTTGATTTTGAAATGTCACATTTATTAAGCTTGGTGGACATCAGAATATGAGGCAAGGAATAAAGGACGAGGCGGATGGGAACATTGTGATCACTGTGGTGAGGTTGAGTGGGGTGGTTACCGCGGCTGTCGCTTATTAGAGGTTGTAGATGCCGGAGCCGGCGTGGGCTGAGCATTGCAAGTGGCAGCACGGTTACGTAAATATCACTCACACATTAATTCCCGAACGGTGGGATCTTGAGAGGAGCAGCTGTAGAACTTTTGCTGGAGGATGTTAGCGGGATTCATCCATCATGTGGCAGGATGAGATGATTGGTTAATTGATAAAAAAAAAAAAAAGACCTGTCTCCACTTTTCTGTCTCCTTGCCAAGAATAAGCTTGGATCCTTATTCTTATTCCTATTCCAACCTCGAATAGGCAATTGCATCGAGAGATCTGGGGTCGAGATTGTCGTGTTTGGCGTGTCGTGTCGTATTGTGGCGGGCCGGAACAGAGAGAAGAGAAGAAAGAAAAAGATTTGAGGTTTGAGGGATGTGACTTTGTGGTAAAAGGAGAAAAAGCTAAAGAGGAAAAGGGCCTGGACTGGAAGAAGAGACGGAAGAGGGGAAGGAAGCAGGGAACAAAAGTACTTGGAATTTGTTGGATGGATGGCCGGCTTAGTTCGATATGCACGAGAGGTCTTGGCGCATGGAATACAGGCTGAGGGCCAAGACCTTGGCGTGAAAATTTGATAATCTGATTAGATTGGGTGGGTGGAACTGATTGATAACTGATAATCAGTGGATCGATATGCTTCTTGATGAGTGGGCTCTTTAATATTTGAAAAGGCTGTAATGGATCTGTAATGGCCAAGTCTTGTCCATGGGCCATGGACCATGGACCGTTGACAGACCGTGCCTTTACCACGCTCATGCGCGGGTGGGATCAGTGGCGTCATGTGTGACTAAGAGATTTGATGGTTGGTAGCTAGTAGATGGTGATGGAGCGTGGAAGCGAGGAAGTGAGGATAGACCAAAGGCGAGATCGGAGGAGATGGATCATCGTGATAGAAATAAGAGAGTGTGTGTGAAAGTATTGTCAATGGTATGATGGCCTGAGAGAATGCCAGACACAAATAACCAGCCAGTCAAAATCTAACACCCGTCAACCAAATAAACCACAGGACATCTTGGCCCGTATATACCCCTTCTAGCCCTCATCAGAGGATTTATCCCTCCATCAACCACTAATCAATCACCAATCACCAGAAAACAAAACTAGAAAGCCTAGACCAGACCGGTCCTTCTTCCCTTTTCCTTCTCCCTAATGCCAATGCCACCATGTCAAGTCTAATTCCAGAGCGGCATCCAATGTTACAGTACTGAGTCAGAGCAATGGATTTCTCAAGAAGAAGAAAAAAAAGGTACAAAAGAGGGATGGTTCCACCGCCGTGATGGGAAAAGAATTTCTGGAAAGGGTTGTCGTTGTCATTGTTGATCAGTGAGATTTGCAGATCTCTAGTGATCTGCATCATTGTTTCCTGGGTCTCTCTATTTTTATACATCTTTAACCTTAATTTTTAATATCAACTTCATCTTATCTTATCTGATCAATCACACAACCACAACACAAAACAAAATGGGCATCACCGAGATCCTCCCCGTCGCCCCTGCGATAAACTCAAAACTCAAAACCCCCGATGAAGAAACGACTAAGAGCGTCGTCGCTGAAGACACCAGCAGTGTGCCCTCCGACAAGGACGAAGAGGTCCAGTATGGTGTCGAGAAAATTACGGCCATTACCTCTCAGTGGTCGTACACAGCCCTGATCGTCATGTACATCTGGTAAGTTGATAGTCTAGATACCCCGACCCCAAGTACCAAGACACCAACAACTAACCTGCCTTCCCTTCTGGAAAAACGCAGCCTCTACATCACCTCCTACACACACTCCATGCAACAACAAATGAACTCCAACCTCGCCCCCTACGTCACCTCCTCCTTCTCCCGCCACGGCCTCACTTCCACCGCCGGCATTGTCGCTCGCCTCATGGGCGGCGTTTCCCAAGTGCCGCTCGCCCGTATCATCAATATCTGGGGCCGTCTCGAAGGCTACATCTTTGCCCACTTCCTTTGCTGCCTCGGCCTCATCCTTCTCGCCGTCTCCCACAATGTTGAGACGTACGCGGCCGCGCAGGTCTTCTGGACCGTCGGCAGCGGGTGGATCGGCTATATCCATACCGTGCTGATCTCGGATACGACGAGTCTGCGCAACCGGATGATCATCTACGGCATCAACTCGACCGCGTACATTGGCAATGCCTTTGCCGGCCCCGCTGTCGCCAATTTGTTCCTCAAGAAGTCATCGTTCCGCTGGGCCTTTGGCGCCTTTGCCATCATCTTCCCCATCATCGGCGCCTCGGTGGCCTCGGTCCTCTTCTGGAATCAGCAGGCGGCCCGGAAGGCCGGGATCCTCCGGCCGCGGCCCAAGTCCGGGCGGACGGCGCTGCAGAGTGTCGTGTTCTATCTAAAAGAATTTGACGTGCTGGGTATGTTTTTCTGCGTGGCGGGGTTCTCGTTTTTGCTGCTGCCGTTTAGCCTGGTAACGTATGCGGCGCACGGGTGGAAGACGGGATACATTATTGCGTTGCCGTGTCTCGGGGTAGTCATGTTGGGTATATTTGTGGCATGGGAGGCGTGGGGAGCGTCGACTCCGCTGGTGCCGCCTCATTTTTTCAAAGACCGGACTGTTGTTGCGTCTGCCGGTGTTGCCGGGTTCATCATGTTGTCTTGGGGGTAAGTTTTTATTTATTTTATTCTTGTTCTGGTACCGTTGTCTGGACTGCTAACTAACCAACAAACCTGCAGCACCTGGGACTCATACTTTTCTTCTTACTTGCAAGTCGTCCACCACCAATCCGTCGCCAACGCCGGTTACATAATCAACATCTACACCATTGCCTCCTGCACCTGGGGCCCGATTGTCGGCTACTTGATCCGCCGCACCAACCACTACAAGTGGGTCGCCATCGCCTCCGTCCCGCTCGCCTGCCTGGCCACCGGCCTGCTTATCCACTTCCGGCAGCCGCACACATACATTGGCTATGTCATCATGTGCCAGATCTTCAAAGCGGTGGCCAGCGGCACAATCATCATCTGCGAGCAGATTGCCGTCATGGCGGTGGTCAAGCATAATGAAATTACCATCATGTTGGCGCTGATTGCGCTGTCGTCGTCGGTGGGTGGGGCAATTGGGCGAGCGATCTCGGGAGGCATCTGGACTAATGAGTTGCCGGAACTGCTGCTCAAGTATCTGCCCGAGGCGGACAAGCCCAATATGACAACCATCTACGGGTCTCTGAAGGTGCAGCTGTCGTATGCATGGGGGTCTCCGACACGCGAGGCGATTATTGCGGCGTATGGGAATGTGCAGCACAAGATGGTGATTGCGGGCGCTTCTTTTATGCCGTTGGCGTTGATTTGTGTATTTTTGTGGAAGAATGTCAACGTTGGCAAGGTCAAGCAGACGCATGGAAATGTGTTTTAGGTTTTTAGGTTTGTTTGGTTTTGTTCTGTGTGGAATGTCAGATACCGTATTTGGAAGGTTGGTAGTTTATTAAAAGGTGGTTGTGGATTAGGGGACAGGTTAGGGTTATATGGTGTTCTTGCATGATAACCCTTCCAATCTGTACTTGGACACGGGTCAGGATGATCAAACGTGGAAACACGGTGATGAGTACAGATTTGTAAATCACTCAGGGATGGATCTAAGAGATCAGTAGTTAGTCTGTGTGTGGGACTGGGGCTTTTCTATATATGTTGAACAATACGATGGACTATCTGGAGATGTTGTCAATAAGTAGTCGTGAACCAAAAGTGGTCAAATCTTGGTTCTCGATCATGCAAGCTTTCTGTTTGTCTAATGTCACACATGCACATAAATGAACCCTTGTTTTTTAAGCAACGTTTTCTGTACAAGATCCACATTTCAAGTTTTCTTTCTCTCTGTCTGATAAAAACAAAGTTTGCAACTTTTCTTGCTTTCCTTATCACCTAAATATCGCCTGTGGGCTTTGAGCGTGTTTTGTCGGTGCTTTACAAGGTGATATCGCGCATCTCGAAACGCGGGCTGGACTGTGCGGAAGTGAGGTGATGTTGGAGGGAGTTGGGTGAGTGCAGGGGGGGGGGGGGGGGGGGGGGGGGGGGGGGGGGGGGGGGAAACAGAGTGATGATAATATCAAGAAAAAGGTGACAAAGAATAAAGACAAGCAGACGTAATGACAATGACAATAGCGGGAACATGAATGGAACATGTGCTTTAGTTATATGATCAAGAGTGATAAGACAATGTTATTGGTTGTCGGTGGAGAGAGGATCATTTGGGTTGACCGTCAAGTTGTACAAACATTTACACACACAACATATACGCATGTCACTCGGCCAGAAAACCCTCAAAATCATACAAAGCTACGCAAACACAACGTCACAGACTTGACACTCATCATATCCTTTTCCCCACCAAGTTTCATCTCGACATCATAGTCAGCGACCGACCTACCAGCTTCGTCAACAGAACCTCATACAACACGCTTCCTTCCAATGCAACCAGAGCTCCTCGTCTCCACGCGGCACCGTCACTTTCTATGCAACTGTACAGCGCTATTGGACTATTCTATATGCAGTCTGCGAGTATGCATATACTATGGCTGGAAAATTCCACCAGAATATCGTTTTTCTTTCTCGGTCTCCCGCACAGACATCGTAACCTCCCCCCTGCGCCAACGCAACCACTAGAAACAGCCCGTGAAATGACGATGACGGTCTGTGTGAACGGACAGATAACGAAAATGACCGATATCAAAATTGTATCTCTGGGTTATGTTTGATGTTGGTTCTTGGGGGTTTTTGTGAGATTTTATTATTTTTTCCCCCCCATCGTCACATTATGTTTGTATTCTTTCTTTCTTTTTATTTCCGTTGATTGGTTTTCGAAAGCATCGCTTTTTTCTTTTCGTTCTTTCTTTGTCTTTCTTTTCTTTTTGGTAGCGATGGAGGATTGACTTGGCCCGATTCACACCAAGATCAAGATCAAGCTCGTGTGTATGCGTGTCTGGTGATGATGATAACCTTCGACATTCATCACTAACTAACAAGATAAACTTTCCCGAGGAGAGTTCTTCATCTTTTGCTTTTTAAAAAATTACGACCTTTTTATTGCTTCATCACCTCCAACCACGCTGAGCGTCTTCAGTTCTTCCCACACTATTTATTTTCTTCTTTGACCCACACACACCACCTCTACTTCCACCTCTACCATGTCTTTCATGTCCTCAGGCTGGCATCCCCGCTCCCACTCCATTTCCTCCGACACCCCCTCGCAACCTTCCTTTACCCCCACCGTCCTCTCCCCTCCTCCTCCCCAGATAACCCCCCGAACCCTCTCCACCCTCTCCGGTGCCACTGCCCATCCCGTCCGCTCCTCCCAACTTCCTCTCTCTTCACACGCCGTAGACTACCCCATATCATACCCGACGCTCCTCCCCTTGCGCGTCCCGAGCACCAAGAGTTCCAATTCCCTGGCTACTACCACCGGCAGACCGACCAACTACCCGTCGGCTATGGCCACGCCGGAGCCAGAGCAGTTTACCTTCTACCTCGACGACGCCCGCTCGGAGCCCCCGCCCACCGCCAAGACGACCAAGAGCACCAGCACCAGCACCAGCGACGGCGACAAATCGCAATCCTTTGTCGCCACCGTAGTCCCGCTGCCGCCCCACCTATCGCCTAATCGGCGCATCTCGGGCGGCGGCCTCGGCATCGGGGGCACCGGCAAGGAAAAAAGATGGAGTGTCCCCACTAACCGGTGGAGTATTGGGGAGCTTCCCAAAGAGCGGAAGCCGTGGGTCTTTTGGGCGGTGGTTGCCGCTGTGATTTTTATCGTTGTTGGCGTCGGGGTGGGCGTTGGCGTTGGCGTGACTATGGGCCGGGAGAGGAATAAGCAGGTGGGGGCCAATGGCCGGAAGGGGGCAGCGGAGGCAGAGACAGAGGCACAGATGTCGGGGAATTTGTCGACACAGGCGGCTGCGGTGGATGTCACGTCGACAATTGCGGCGATTACGTCGAGTTCGGCTGTTGAGATGACGACAGCATCTTTGGATCGAACTTCCACGTCTTCTACAATTGTCATTGTTTCTAGCACGGAACTGACAACCTCGTCCGTTTCAACGACCGAGCTGTCGACGTCCACCTCCGACATCCCCATTACCTCTTCCTCCTCTTCTACTCCGCCACCCGTCACCGTCACCGCCACCCCCTCCGTCGTCCAAAACCCCATCACCGTCACCGTGATCCCCAGCACTTCTTTCTCTTCTTCCACTTTTACCTCCATCTCAACAACCGCCCACCCCACCACCTTCTCCACCTCCCGCCGCATCATCAACCCCTCCATTACTGCCGTCAACACCGCTACCCTCACCTGCCCCTTCACCCCCTCTACCACTTCCATCTCCGGTACTGCTAAATCCTTCGCCCTCATCTGCGGTATCGACTGGTCGCTGGCCTCCGAGGCCGCCGACTACGACACAGAGCTGACGGCCACCTGGGACGACTGTCTGGCCCTGTGTTCTGGCGATAACCTGTGCGTCGGGGTTGGCTGGGGGTTCATTAAGGGGGATGGACCGCAGGAGGACGGGTGGAAGTGCTGGTTGAAGAAGACGATTACGGGGGAGGGACATACGACGAGAGGGGATTGGGCATTTGCCATGTTGGTGACTGCGTCTTAGAAAGGAATGGGCGATGGCTCCTTGTGATTTGTTGGGTGCGTTTGTTGTTTATATTATATTTTTTGTATCTTGTTTTGGGCTGGCCTGCGTTGATTTTCCCAACTTTCGATTATTTTCATTCCTTTTCTTTTTCTGTATCTGTTTACATAGCTCTTCTTTTTTCTTTTTTTTGTCTTATTTACTTACCCTCTTGCCCCCCTGCTCTTTCCGTCCTTCCTTCCTTTTGTCAAAGACCTGGGAAGACCTGGGAGTCCCTCCACTTCCTTCTTTTTACTCTAGATATATAGCAACAGCATCACTACCAACAAAGGTAAACAATCACTGAGTCCGCTATTCAAGACTCAGTCTGGTTCTTTTAATGTCATAATGATAGAGGCTTTTGCTCGGCAGAATTCAGAACATTTTGTTTTCACTGACAGTGTGTGTGTGTGTGTGTGTAATTATGTTTTTTTAACATTGTGGATTGAGGTATAGAGACTTGGGTCTATAGTGAGTGATCCAAGGACTCAAAGCGTGCGGGGCCATGTCCGAGTGATGAAACAAGACACCATGACCAACAATAGATAGGCAACTATTTGGTTTCCAAGACCAGTTCCGATTTCGATTCCGATTCCCCCAAGTCTCCTCCCACCCCGACCTCCGACCCATATCCAACTTAAGTTCCACATCCCCACAATCGCTTACTCCAGCTGAGCCTTGACACTCTTGACAAGCTCATTCAACTTCGCCGGGACTGCCCCCGCAATAACTTCCTTCGGCTTCCCATCCTCAAACACCACAAAAGTCGGAATGCTCGTCACATTGTACTCCTGCGCCAGATCGCCCAGCTCGTCAATGTCCACCTTGGCAAACGCCAGTTTATCGGGGACCGCGTTGGCCGACGAGAGCGTGCTGAAGAGGGGGGCGATGGCCTTGCAGGGGGCGCACCAGGTGGCCCAGAAGTCGGCGATGACGTATTTGTGGGAGGAGACGAGGCTCTGGAATTCAGTGGAGGAGGCGATGGTCTTGAGGGACATTTTGGGTGGTGTTTTCTTGTTTGTTTGTTTGTTATTCGGGTGTGTTTTGTGTGTGTGACTTGCAAAAAGGACGAGGTTGAAAGCAGTAAGAGGAACTTGTAAGAAAAGTAAGTCGTAGAGTCAGAATAGAAAAATGTCCTTTTCAGGAAAACACAGAAACAACAAAACCCTGCGCCCCCGCCTTTATATATATATGTCTTCTCAGCCCACCCAAAAAGTGGATCCCTCATCCTCACCATCCTTCTGGCGTTCTTTCCCAAAGCTTCTCACCTTTTCTTTCGCCCCATCTCGGCAACCATTCCGGATCCTCTGCTGACAAAGCAATATCTTCTACCCTCTTCTATAAACCAAAGCACCATTTTCGCAGTTTTCCGCCTTTGCCGCCTCTGCCTGGTTTCTCTTTTTGAATGGGCATTATTAGATCAAGTCATCAGCACCCTGCATCTCGCCATTGTCGCCTTGCCGTTGCTCCGGGTCGGGGGCAAGTCTGGCTGACAAATCGGATGGCGTCATCGGGGGTGCATGATAGAGTCATTTAAAGAGCCTGAGAGCTTGGATTATGTAATACGCAGTATAATTACAATTATTACAATTCACCAATGCAGTGTAATATGCGTCGGTAATCACAACATCATTACAAAGAGCAAAAATACTTACACAAAGGAAACCACAAAAGAAAGCAACAATAAAGTTGTATCCAAATAATCCACAAATGAAACAAGATAAATCTTCAATATCGGGTATCAAATCAAACCAACAAATAAATGAACAAAAAAAAAACAAATACCTTCCCTCTTAGATAACTACCATCCCACACCGCCCACAAACCCCCCTCTTCTTCCCCCTAATCACCTTCTCCTCCACCCTCCCCTTCCCACACCCCATACACTTCTCCCCATCCTCCCCCTCTTCGCCATCCTCATCCACCCTCCCGAGGCCCTTCCGCCCTATCTTCATAAATCGTTCCCCCCTCGGCGTCGGCGTTGTCCCCAGCTCATCGTCGTCCGACGCCGTAATCTCCAACGATCTCCGCGCAATCTCAAGCGACTTGCACAACTTCTCCTCAAAGGACTTTCGCTTGACATCTTCATGTTTGTCGGCTGGGGTCTCAGATGGCTTATCCATGTCTGCCTTGTCGGGAGGCTCTTTGTCGGTCGGTGATGTCACCGCTGGCTGATTCTGCTCCTTAATCCCAGTCAAGAACCCATAATTGGCCGCAGCCATTGCTGCTGTAGCGACCCCGCCCATCGAGAAGCCCCGTCCCTTCCACCTCGAAAAGAACCCACCGATGAGCCCATCTGCAGATTGCGTTGACTCTTCTGCAGTCTCTTTCTTCTCATCAGCTTCTGGAACCTCCTCCGTAGCTTGTGTTGCCTTACTTTCGGTCTCCATAGACTCCGTTGATCCCGTGTCACCCTCAACTCCGTCAGATATCACCGTGGCCCCAGCAACATGTGTTACAACTTCCCCCGTAGCCTCCTCTCCCGTTTTCACCTCCGTAGCTGCACGCTCCACGCTCCCCGCACTAACCGGCCTACTGACCGGCCGGCTCGCAGGTCTACTCACCATCCGCCCCCCATCCCTCTTCACTCCCTCCCTCCACACGTGAATTTCCTCCTGGCTCTTCTCCACGCCTTTGCCCCTCTGCATACTGCCTCCGAGCCCGGCTCCCACACTCGACCGCGTCATGATGCTACCTGTGCGCGTCAATGTGGTAATACTACTCAGCCTTTGACTGGCCCCGTTTTCCTGTCTTCGTTTCTGTGCTGCACAATCCTGCCGCCAGACGCGGATGACGCCGCGTCGGTCCGACGATACAATAATGTTACCATCGGGGTGTTCAGCTTTTCGTTTGGCCGCAGGGTCATCGGGGATAAGCCGTTTTGGTGTCCGAGGCACATCGTCGTCATTGAGTTCAGAGCGGGGCATCAGGGTGATGGGTGGCGGGTTGCAGAGGTCGAAGACGGGGTCGTCAGAGGTGCCAACAAGTATCTTTGTCGATATCGGAGCCATCATGGCAACAGTGATGATGTCGTCGTGGGCTTCAAAGTATTCGTAGGGCCGCTTGTTGGCGTCGTCGGGAACATGCTGAGTGGGCCAGATATACAGTCTCCGATCCTCACTACCAGAGACAATGTACCGCCCATCATCGGAACTGCGAGCATGAATCTGCGACGAGTTATTCGTGTGTCCCTTGATCTTGCCCGTAACTGTTTTGGTCGCCATACTGTATTGGCGGATCCGAGAATCATTACTGGTAATCAACAAACTAACGTCCTGCCCATACTCATCCACCTTGGCCTCGATGCCTGTAATCTTGCTCCCTTTTGAATTCTTGCCTCTTGATGATCTGACCGCCATTTCCTTTAGCAGCTTGAGCCCCTCTGTCTCATAAAAGACGCATAGCCCTGTCAGTAGTCCAGCGATAACCGTCTTGCCATCTGGTGCAAATGTCACCGCTGTAATGATGTCCTTAGTTGTTGCCTCGTACGCCACGGCCTTATCAGGAATACTCCACAGCCTCAATACGGAGTCTAGCGATCCGGCCAGGAAGAAGCGGTCGTCGGTGGGATGGAAGGCAATGCTCGTAACAAAGTCCCCATGTCGGAAAACACACAGGTTATCCCCGTAGTCCAGATGCCACAAGCGCACCGTCTTGTCCATACTACTGGACAAGAGGAAGTTGTTCTTGGACCACGTGAGATCAAGAACCTCTCCGATATGCCCGGCGTATGATCTAATGGGCGTAGAGCTAAACACGGGAGCTCGTAGCTTGGTCCCTCCAGACGGATCCGGCGTAGAATCTTCTTCGGCCAGTCTCTGTTCAGAAGTCTGCAAGACCGAGTAAACCCTGACCACTCCATCCTGTCCAGCCGCGGCAAAATACCTGCCATCTGGTGAAAACTCCATGCACCAAATGGCGCCTTTGTGCTCCGTCAAGGCAACCTTTTCCCTCTCGACAATCCTCGATCCAGTTGACCCATCGACACTAGCGACAGATGATACCAAAGTTCCCCTGGCCACATCTCTCGAGATGGTCAGTTCCTGTGCGAGAAACAGGTTTCCAAATTCCTTGTAGGGACGGCATCCGTTGTTGCGGACGCGAGCGTAGCGGACAGGCTCTTTGTGGTGGGGAATGAAACCGGAGGCGGAGAAGGAAGTGATGGAGGCGGTGTCGGCTATAGAGCCTTCTTTTCGTCGGGGAGACATGAGGCTAAAGCGATTGAAGAAGGAGGAGGATCGTCTGCTGCTGTTAGTATTGTTGGTATTTTTGGCCTTGCATATCATCCAGATACACACCTCTTTTCTTTCTTGTCAAATGACGACCGATTCACCGAGCCTCCGTTCCCGCCACCGATGCCACCAATACCGGCTCTTCTTTGTGTCAAAGTTTGCGACCTCGTCAACGACCCGCCGGACCCGTGGCTCCCGGCAACGTCCTCTTGTGCAGCACTCAAATCGTGTTTCGTACTCGATCGACCGAGCAGATGTGGATGCGGAATCGACAGCCCGTGCGATTGTGACAAATGATTTCCCGTGTTTGTTCGGGCGAGAATTTGCTGGAATGACGGTGTTAGTTCTAATGGGTGCAACAAACAATATTAACAAAGAGGAAGCGAAGGTCCTCCAAGATAAACAAATTGCGCATCCACACCAACTCCACTCCTTCACACCCGATTATCCGAGCCTGTACGAGCTAGTCTCGCGCTCAATGCGAACCCTCGGCACCAGCCAACGCTATCCTGACATTCGCTCTCATTACCCACTCTCCCCACTCAGAAAAAAAGAACAACAAAAGAACAAAAAAAAAAGCAAACCCCCCCCCCTCCCCCCCGATGTCACCAACTTACCTGCGAAAGTGGATCCAGTCCCGCCGCACCCCCAGTCTCATTCATCATCATCCTCTCCCCAACACTGCCGTCTTCCACTGCATCCTTAGTGGTCCCCTCTTTCTCCATCTCCTTGGCCCCCTCGACTGTCATCCCCTTTTCCGCCCCTCCCGATGGTGCATCCACCGGGCCATAGGGTGCCTCCGCGCTGACAATCCTGGTCGGAGCCGCAGACGACGAGTTGCCAAAGGACCAGAGTGTCGACGAGCGCCGTGGAGCCGCAAGTGTGGGTGGACTCGTGGGTAAGGGGACAGCGGAGGCGGCGAGGGGTGACGGCGCGTGGGTTTGGTGGAGTTGTTTTGGCGGCATTGTGTGAGAAGTGGTTATATATGTAGATCGTGCGTATGAGTATGAGTCTTGTCTGAGACAATTGGACAGATGCGCTCGTTGATTTCGCCGGCGATGTTCACTCGGCGCACCTGTTCGGTCGTCGTCGTCTCGTTGTCGATGAATTTCCGTTTGTCGTCACTAGATATGTCTGGTTTCGGATTCTTCCCTGTGGAATGTCGTCGTACCAGTCGGACTCGGAGAAACAAAAAAAAAAAAAAGAAAGCCTCTTTTTCCGCCAGTGGATGTTTCCCGATTTCCCAGGCAGACTTGTTTTCCGTGTTCTGAAGCTCGGTGCTTCTTTCTGACCTGTGCGATTCTTGGCTTCCGCTTGGGCTTTTCTCTTTTTTTTCTCTCTTTTGTCCCTTGAGGAATCCTGATTGATGCTTTGTCCGCTAACAAATTCTGAAATCCGCAGATTCCGCTGGATGATTTGCCAAATAGGTTGATTTTGATTACTGATTAAACAGTACAAGTCGACGGTCGATCGCAAGGGCGAAAAACGTAGATGAATCTACAAGAATACTGATGTATCGCTAGTTGCACAGTAAGAATAAATTTTCTCGTGACACATGTGGAAACAGAAGGTGGGATATAAATCTTGCTTTTTTAGCTTTTTTAGGCAACTATGTAATTTGGTGCGTGCCATATTATGCACTTGGATGGGTTGTGCTTTAATCAGTCCACTACCCATGACGTCACGACTCTATTAAATACCCTCTCGAAGTCAACTCGAACTCTTTCCGCTCCGCTGTGCTATACATAATGTCCTGAAATAAATGCAACTATAAATCTTCAAATCCGGAGATAATCAGTCAAATTGCAGACACATGAGAAAGGCAAATGGAAGAAAGGGATTCCTGCTGCAGAACATTCCACCAGTTGTTGCCTTCACATATCTAATGTGCTTTTTCTGCCTGGCCGGACTATTGATTTGGCTCAACCCTTGTAGCGGGGAGGGACGTCTGGTGATCTTTGCTTCGGGAGTGGAATGGGATTTTGGTAACTCCGTCGGGGTGACGGGCCACGTTTGGCACCATGGACAGCTATGTCGCGCGCGTCGGGCAAATCATGGGACAGAAGGATATGGCAGCGAGGTTATGAAGCGACATCTAGAAAACGGGTTCTGTTTTTCGCTTCTTCCTCATATAATAAACCGAAGCGGGGATTTGTTCAGGATTGTCTAGACTTTGACTTGTATTTATCATAAATGCAACATCTGGGTACTACTCGTTCTAGATGCCAGTCGACCAATCTCTATTGGGAAGATAAAAAAACGAAGATACCCAATGACAAATGCAAAAAAAAAACTCCATACAATGCTAAAATCTCATAACCCTAACCACACAAACCCTCACACTAAGCAACTTTCTATCATAAATGACTCAATCTCCTCCGGTCCCCTTCTAAGACTGCTGTTGCCACGTGAATCCCCCGGGGACTCCACACGCGCACAAATCTTTTAGATGCGTCCCCTTTGATCCCTTCTAAGATCCACCACGACGATGAATTACTGTCTGCTGATATCTCAAGGTCTGCGGCGTTCGTGTGAAGGAAAAAGCTAACCGGGCCCGTCGCGAGGTTTGTCGAGGCGAACAGATGAAAGCTGCCAGAATGTCCTGGCGTCTTCACCGGCCGGTACAACATCAACGTGCGCCGCTGACTCGGCGGCCGCCCCGAGTTAAATGAGTTCATCGGCACCTCGATCTTGGCCATCACCTTGTTCGTCGCCGGAATCCCCTTGCCGCTCTCCAGGTGCTCGCTGATAATCATCTTGAGTTCGCCTGGGAAAATCTCCGGGATATCCAATTTTGCCGCCGGCGCCATCTTTTGTCGGAATGTCACTGTTGCCGTGTAGACTGTCTCGGACAATGGTTTTGCAATGTCCTCTTCGGTGAAGACTGGGTCTTTGGAGGAGGATCCTGAGGACCTGCTGGACGTGGAGGATTGGCTGCTGGTGCCGTCAGAGTCGTCCTGTGTGCCCGATGATTGCCTGACGGTGACTTGGCGAGAGATGAATGGTCTTGTTGCTGGTGACGATGGCTCGGTGACTTCGTAGACAAGTGGTCTGTCTCCTTTGGGGACAGAGTGTATGGTGCCGTGAACGGTCTGGCAAGAACAAAGATGATGGTCAGTAAATGTATGGGGGATGAGATCAGATGGCGATACGACACTGACAAGAAACTTACATGTAATGATATCCCACTGAGTCCGTCTTCGATCAGCGCTTTACACACTGAAGAAACCGCCTGTGCCGCGATGATACCCGTCTGGAAAGACTTTCCACTTCGGCGTCCTCTTACCGAAAACCATCTCCATCGCTGCTCTCTCTTCTCCGTGTCGCTATTTCTCTCCTCATTCTCATCACCATCATCCACAAATTCCTCTGTGACATTCCACCTTTTAATCTCAAAATATCCGTTCAAGTTCATGGTATCGTGACTTTTTAATATAAAACGTGGGACTTGAAAAAAGGGAGCATATGGTAACCTATAACCAATCCATACAAGTCAGAAAGAGAAGACATCTGGTTTCCATCGTCACCTTCTATGTCTCCAGTTCATTCCATTCCACGTCACTATCCCTTCCCCTTATCCACATCCAGGGTCCCGGTAGAAAGCCGGGGGGGGGGGGTCCCTCGGTCCCAACCGTCGGTACGGGTCGGGGTGAAACGGTGGGTGATCGACGGGACTTACACGCAGCTGATTGTTCACATACATACATTCAGACTGACAAAAACAAAATACAAGAGAAAAAAAAAGTAGCAGTATTCACGGCGACATTAAAAAAGAACATTGACATTATAACTCGCGTGAATTGTTCAATATACAAACCCTAGTTCCGTCCTTCTCTATATATATCATCCAGTCATGTATCTAACATAGCCTATCGCTTATCCAACCACCGCCGCTGTCTTTCTCATCTGCCAAACAACCACATCATCACCCGTCTGACCTAACACAACATCAATCAATTCCCCAAACTCTTATATATTAATTGTCCCCTTCATCGCAGCCGCCACTGATTATGCTGTACATCTGACAACCCTAACCTACCTCTAACACCTCACCCGTCCTAACTTTCCCAACAACTGCCGCCGCACCCTCGCACCCTCCGGGTCCGAAACCCCCACTTGCGTCGACGGCGCATTGATTTCCTCCTCTTCCTGCTGAATTATCGGTGGTGGCGTCATTGGTTCTTCCCCCACAGGTGTATTGACAGGGTCTCTGGATAGAGTTCGAATAATTTTCCGGGGCCTCCGCTTTGGCGGCTCCGTCGTTTTTGGTTTCGACGGGTCAAGTAGCGTTAGTAGTTGTGCCGATAACGCCCTTTTCAGGGCCACAGCCGATTGTTGGTGGGAAGAGAAAGAGGATGGGTTAGTGTTGAACGACGAGGCTGTGGATTTGACAGGTGGTACGTGATCTGTAGGTGTGTGGGCCTCGGAGTGTGAGCCTACGCTTGCAACTGCATTTTCAGGTTCCATTGGCCTGGAAGCAGGATTTTCATCAATTTTCTGAACCCGTGGATCCGACAATGGCCTTGTCGGTACCAACTCGTCATCGTCGTCTGCCTCATCCTCCAACACAGACTGCAAGAAGGATGGATTCGCTTCGGGAAGTTCGGCCCGATGGTTTTCCTTGGAAGTCTCCGTCATATCCGATTTGGCTCTGGCCAATTTGCCGACTTCAACATCAAAGACCGGTCCATCTCTCCCGCCCCGCAACACCGTCTCAGAGACCCACTTCTTCAGCTCAGGTTTCGATTTTGCCTTCTGCTTATCGTAATCGTCCCTTCTCTCCATGATATTTCTCCTCGTTTCCAACGCCGTCTCTCTATACGCCTTTCTGTCCACCATCATGCCCATCTCACAACAGGCAAACAGCCAGTCACCATTGACAATATCAATACCCGATTTCAAAGCTAGCGCAACCTTTTCTTTCCGGGCGCCACGAATCGACTTCAGAACTAAGACGTCGGTAATACCAGCTTGCATAAATTCATGGTATTCCGCGCCGATCTGCCGTACGGCTTGGACAGTGTGATGGAGTTGAATTCCCGTGTATCCCGATACATGGATCTTCATGTCACACGCTTCGGAAATTGGAAACACCGGGAATGGACGGCCGATAATACTCTCGGTGGGATCCAGGAGCTTCTTGGTATAGAGGCAGGTCTCTAAAAAGAATTCAGTGACAACCATAGGAGACACTGCTAGAGAATCGGCCTGTTGTCGTAGCTTTTTGGCAGCTGAGGGTGGATGGATTTGAGGGACAATTATATAGCGCTGGCAGTCAGGAGGTCCCGGGCACGTCGAAGCCTCCTCAAGACTACTCACGGTCACTGCTCCCTGTGACTCTACCGCTGTTTTAACAACGCGTTCTTGTGCCGGGTTGAACCCTGACACGTAGAAGACACACTCTGAAAAGATGCCTACCGGCTTATCAGCCAGGGCTGGAAGGGCGGCGATCCCCTCGGCCTTCGCCGGCGGGACTTGATCCGCTGGTTTATCCGCATCTTCCTGTATTACGGGCTCTGCAAAGGAATCTTGGGGAGCTTCCACGGGCGCTAATGCTGCGACGCCTAGTAATGAATCCCAGACAGCAGCTGTTTGCTCACCTAATTTGACGCTGACCGTCTTCCTCAGTTTTCTCACTTTCTTGGCTTCCTCTACTGGCACCTCGCCTCTTTTCCTCTTTATCTGTGCCCGTTGGCTGGGAACATAAGCATCCTTTCCTTGGAGTTCTTTTGGGACGAGAGGGTCAAAGTATTTCTCATCCAGAATCATGCCTCGTTGTACACATGCCGGTAACCACTGCTGAGACACTACCGTAATCTCCCAATTCCGAGCAGCTTCATACTTGCGACCGGATGGTGCTGTCGTGATCAGGTGGGTAACCGACTTTGTAAGCTCCGGAGAGTAATAAGCACCCTTGGACTCGATTAGTTCCTTCAATGCCTGTCTTTCCTTGACTGTAATATGTCAGTATGCTGTTATGCTTCCGATCGAAAGTGGGGCTTTTCTGAAGTGGAGCTGGCTTACGATTATCAAACCCACTAATACATATCCTCAAGCGCCCTCGATCTTCTAACGGTCCTGTATTCCCGACCAAGCCGTGGGTTTCGAGTACATTCAAGGTGTATTTATCTTCAAGTTCTTTAAAGTTGAAGACGTCCTCTCGCCAGGCGTCTCGAACAGCGTCGATCCAAGCGGCGTCCATGGCCTTGACGTCAGGGCGGGTGCGGGCAACATGGCGGTATTTGGGAGTGTCGTAGTGGCCGACGAGGAGGTGGGTGACATCGGGAGTAAGATCATAGCAGTGGACGCCACCGAGTTGTTGGACGGTGAGTGCGAGCGATTCCTTTGGAGACAGAGTCGTCAGTAACTATTCTTGGCTTGCTAGATTGGTGATGGGGAAAGGGGACTCACTCGATTGTAGACTGCAATACTAGTACAGCAAACGACAACACCCGTTAATGGACTCGTAACATTGACTGCTGACAAGGCCTCGCTACCATCGTCCATAGTCGGTACTGCGAGTGCTTCGTTCAAGGTGCTGTTATATCTAGGTTCGATTAATTGGTTTCGCGGAAAAAACTCTCGGGCTATCTTTCCCCCAAGACACAATTGAAGATGAAGTTGGCACAAACAACAATGATCTAGATTCCACTATTCAAAAACAAAAATAGGTTGTCAGATGCCAGTGGCTGTCGTTGGATGGTTGTTTCTTTATTTTTGCTTGTATTTCTTGCTGGCGCGTAAAGTGTTTTTTTTGGCGCATTAAGCCGAAATTTATAGCGCGCAAAAGTCAATGACACTGTATTTCCAGTGGTTGGAACCTAGTTTGCGCTTGCTCATCATTTGGCGAAAGCCCCTGTAGTCTCTCCTCTTGTGACAATATGGACACTGTTCTGTTCAACCCGAACCTGAATCAATATCGACCCTGCAAATTCAGGCTTCATGAACGTAACCCCACCTCTCGTATGCCGTTATCTCTAGGTCATTTACCTCTTACCATCACCACTTACGGCATATTACATGCTTTGTTTCTCCTTTTACACCGTCAACAATTTTGCGCGACCCAATCTGTGCCACCATTGGCCCCCACCTTGATCATCCGTATCTTTCTTTGACCAATCCTCCCTGAATTCCCCCTTCCCCCTCCCCCTCTCCTCCGTGACGTCATTGTTCGTTTTTCTCTCTCGTGATGCCGTCACTTAGTTATGTCCGGGAACAGCTTGATGAGCTGATCCGGAGGACAAAGTTGGACCAGAGATCGGCAGCAAAGTTGTTGCAGGATGAGGGGTACAACGCGGAGAGAGCGGTATCAAGGTAAGCGGAATTCCCTTTGTAGTCAACCTTGCGCTTTTTCTTTTCTTTCTGTGCGCATGTATTGTTAGTTATGGTCAGGGTTTTTTTCGTCTGATTATGGGTCGTTCGGGAAGGTGCTAGTTTGGTACAATCTTTTGTTGATTGTGTATCCGTGTGCATGTGATATAAGCGTTTCCATAGTCAAGCCTTGTGGTCACGGTGACTGTTTATCTTACGGTCAGTGATTGTATATCATCAAAATGCCCAAGAAATTATCGAATCAGCTCAAGCGACGGGTTTCACAGCAGACGATGGATGGAGATCCCGAGTATCAGTTTGGAAAGAAAAGGTCCGGAGAGACCGTGATGCTGAAACACAATTACCGTTTAGAATCGAACTTAGCTAACCGCCCCCCAGATGGAAAAGGGAGAGGGGCAATGGCGGTTATGGTTCCGCCCATGCCCCTGACCAACTCAGAGACCTATTCAACTCCCTCAGAAGTGAGTTCAGCTACCTCTGGCATTTCCATCTTGAATTTTTTGACTAACCCCTCCGCTCTTTCCTAGCAACCGGCGAAGCCGAAGGCGACACCTTGAACATGGACTCCTGTCTTGCCTACTACACCTCTCTCAACATCAATCTTGAAGACGCCTCCCTATTTGTCGCACTTTTCCATCTGCAAGCCCCGAGTCTCACTTCGCTGCCCCGCGCCGCCTTTTACAAAGCTTGGACGAATACCCCTCTTTATACCCTCCAACAACAAGCCGAGTATCTCGCTCGGGCTACTGCCGTGCTTGTCGACAACATTTCTGTATTTAGAGAAGTGTACAGACATGCCTTTGTTACAGGGCGCGAACAGGACCAAAAGGCCCTGGACTTGGCCACGGCAGTGACCTTTTGGCAGGTATTATTTGTGAAGCCGGGATGGGAATGGCGGGGAGAGGCCACGGGCAGGGATTGGCTCTCGGCTTGGATAGAGTTTGTCCAAAAGGAGCACGGCAAGAGTGTGAATAAGGATATGTGGAATCAGACATTGGAGTTTGCCATCTTGTCGAGGGGGAACGAGAGTTTGAGGTTTTGGGATGAAGAGGCAGCATGGCCTGGGGTTATTGATGCGTTTGCCGAATGGTCCAAAGCCAAGTTTGGAATTGTGGATAAGGCTGAGGACGAAGAAGAGGACGAGTAAATGAAAGGAGGACATGGTGGGGGCTTAGACAGCCAAAAGTTACTGGGCAGTACATATCATTGTGGAGTTACATGTCCATCTCGATATCAAGACTATTTGTTGAATCAACATACGTTTATTACAGAAACGACGAATCAATCCATTCTAAAATTTAATCATAAGATATCATACACATCCACCATAACCTTATTTCCCCTTACATTTGAAATGTCGGTCCCCCTTCGCCTACTCCCCATTGCTCTTCCACTTAATTGCCCCATACCCCACCAAACTCCGCAAAGTGCCATCTCCCAACTTGACATGCGCACTTCTCACTACTCTCGGATCCAACCGCATCGTCGTCCGAATCTGCTCATGAATCGCCGGCCCAGTATCATAACGCATGACAAAGTAGTGGCCCTGACGGTGTTGGATTTGGTGGCGGACGACCGGGTTGGGGAGATCGTAGACGCCCCAGTTGGCGAGGGAGCGGATGACGCCGTTGTTGTTAAGAACGAGTTGGCCGACAGCGAGGGCGATTCTTGGAGTGAGAGTTAGTGTGTGGGGTTTCGATCTTCTTGTTTTCTTTGTTGTTATAAAGAGCGTCAGGTAGTAGTATCGATGTTGTCGTTGGTGTCGTCGGTATGATCGGGGACTTACTCTCTCACCTCGGCAAGTTTGCCGGGGCGGACCTATGTCTGTTAGTACAAACTAATAAGCTTATTTCTATTACAAGAAGAATACCCACAATTCCAATCATTTCATACAACATTTTGCCTGCCGTTTTCTTTGTCGCCGCTAATGACCGGAATCAGCATTTCGTTTCTATTATCAACATCATGATCATAGCCCCACCTAATTTTTCGGTAGACCCTAAGTTAGTAACACGTGACTATGTGTTTGGGTCAAACTCACTGCGGGATGGATTGGACAGGGGTAAATGGGATTGGCCAATGAGGGACCAAGTTTTAACGATAAAGATATGACGTCGGAAAGAGTATCGTCAAATTACTTTGGGGGACGGGAGAAGTGCAATCTGTCTGGGATAGATAATTTCTGAGTACTACAATGAATCTCAAGGTTCCGATGGCCGCAAGACCTATGTTACCGGCCCCGGTAGTCAAAGTCACTATGCGGATATTGTCAACAACTCCACCGCCTGACATACAGAAGGCCCGTAATTACTGTGAGTCTCAATTATCGTGAGTTGTCCTTGGACTTTAACGATGATAATGGTGACGCAATGTCTGACATCCTATAGTCAAGGTGACCGGAACTCCCTCCTGGTCAGCAAGTTCTTTGCTCCGGTCCCTCGAGACTTGTACATGGCCCTCCGTACCTTGAACCTTGAGCTATTGCACATACCTGAAATAGTTCATACACCACAGTTGCGAGATCTCCGAACCTCTTTTTGGATCGATTCCATCAAAGAAACATTTTCCGGAAACCCTCCTAGAGAACCGATATGTCTCCTTCTCCACCATACCCTCTCGATCCTCCGCTCCAAAAACTATGATTCTGAAAGCATGTTGAAATTCTGGATCACCCGCCTTGTCAAAGCCCGTGGTGACCTTGCACACAGCCGCCCAATTCCTTCCCTCGCTACTGCTGAAGAATCAGCCGAGAAAACGTACGCTGGAATCATGTACTCCGTCCTCTCTGCCTGTGGTGTCCCCAACGGCACAGGTGACCACCTTGCCTCGCACATTGGAAAGGCAATTGGGCTAGTGGCAGTTTTGAGAGGTGTCCCGGTTTTGGCGAGTGGGCCAAGTCAAAGGGAAAGGTCGTTGTTGTTACCATTGGATATCCTGGGAAATCATGGTGTCAGGGAGTCAGAGGTTTTCAGAATGTTCGGAAAAGCAGGAGGGCTACGAGATGCGGTCTTTGATGTGGCGACGAGGGCGAACGATCACTTGACGATTGCCAGGCAAATGATCACGTCTCTGAAAGCGGGAGCCGGTGACGGACACGACTGCGACTTTGACGATCCACAAAAGACATTGGTTGAAGAAATGGATAAGAGAATGGTCTGGAAGAGCCTACGGAGGGGATGGCCGGTGTATCTAGAAGGAGTGGCGGCAGGTGAGTATCTAGAGGGCTTAGAAAAGGTAGATTTCGATCCATTTTTGGTGGGGGCCAGTTGGAAGACGCCCTGGAGAGTTTGGAAGGCATCAAGGAAAGAGATGATTTGACGAGACCTCGGAACAGGCGAGGCACACACGTACAGAACACACACTACAGAAATATGTATTATAAGCAGATTATGTAACAGACACAACTTTTCTATCGTTCCCATTACCTTTTGTTATCTTCTTGTTAAATATTTTTGCGAACAATGCATGGTAGGGTTATAATTACACAGGGTTGGAACACTGACTCAAAACCCACATGATCACGCGCAAAGTGCTACGCGTAGACGCGCAAGTGGAATTCTTCCCTGCGCGATGGAAGCTTGCATGCTTGCAACCCTACCAACTCTAGACTACATTAGGTAAGTAATGACACATGGACTCGAAACGCAGGACAATGCAAACTGCAATTTTCAATTGTCGAGTTTTCCGTGCGGTTTCTCTTTGTAAATGGGTTGGGCCATTTGAGACGAAAACGAGAGCAGACGAATTGATATACAGACAAAAACACATACACGAAACAACACAATGTCCGAGTTCCCCCAACCACCACCAAAACGGGCCAAATTTGAAGACACCATTGATTCCGCTGAGTCCTATCTCGCCCCGTTACGACGAAAGACCGATGTTATTCCCGTGGAACCAGAGAAACCTTCGTCACGCAGCGTTTTCCTGACTAAAGGGATTACCCGGCCAGCCTCAACGTCGGCCACAATCGCTACCCAGGTCAAGTCGGAAAATGTCGAACCGATACGAACACAACAAAGCCTTGTTTCACCAGCGGAGACTATCGGCAATGCGATGTCTTTGGGAGATCGTTTTTTGATACAGAGGGTACCCGTTGAATCAGCTTCTGCAGCAGTGGCAGCGCCCCGAGTTAAAAAAGAAGAACCTTCACAGTTGATTTCGGCAAGAGACTCCAAGAAGGGAATCAAGCGACCGGCAGAAGAATTTGAGGATAATTACGATCACGATTTTGATGATGATGATTTTATGTTTGTGGCAGAGACTATGGCGGAGACAGAAGTGGCCATAGTGGAGCCACAACCGGGAATGAATCCCGCTCTGCCGACCCGAACACCAGCGCCTGCATCGTCACCCCCAGAACCAAAATCAGAGATTAATCCAGAGCCCATTGCCTTTGACGAAGCAACCTTTGAAGCCTTTGTCGGGCAAAAAGTCAAAAGATCGACGTTGCAACTGCTCAAGTCACACTGTGGGCAGGACTTAGAGCTGGCAGTCAACATGTTCTTCGACGGGACATGGCGGCGGTTGGAGGTACAGCAGAAGAAGGCAGCAATTAATGCCAAGACAGACAGCATCGCGGCATCAATTTTCAAGGGGTTACCAGAGAGAAAAAAAGATGGAAAAGATCTGAAGGGGAGATATCTCGGGGTTTTTGGCGTTGAGGGGTGGGCAACGAGGAGCGGCACGCATCTGGTCAAATACGGAGAGGCTGTCATCATCGAACGCCAAAAGAGTGCCAAGATGGTGGGGAGGACAAAAGGGAATAAGTCGGATGTCATGGTCCGATTCGTCACTAAGAGTGGGATGGAAGTCGGCCGCATTGCTAAGGAGGCTGCCGGGTGGATGGCTGTACTTATAGACCAGGATGTGGCAAGATTTGAAGGGTCCGTTGTGTATGCACCGGAGCGATTACGGACAAATGACACTATCTTTCTCCAGTTGAAGGCGGAGCTTCTCGACAGTGCTTTCGAGGTCACAGGCAAAGAAGGTGGTGTCCCAAAAGGCCTCGGAGTCCAAGAGCAAGAAGAGACGGGCACAGAGCGTGAACTGCGCATGCGGCAGGTGGCGCTGGTAAAATTGTTCAAGGAGGTGAATCTATTACCGGTAGCACGAGGAGGTGGCGGCGACAGAGAGTCCGAAGAGGATATTCGGAAACAGAGAGAGAATCTGCTAGCGGCAGCAGAGTTGGATGAGCAAAATAAGAAGGAGGGGTCATCCGGGACCGCAACACCGACCCAAGGAGGAGAGAAAGAGGAGGAGGATGGCACGGAACTGGAGCAGGGGCAGTTGGATGCTCTGTACGCCAAGGCCCAGTCGTTTGATTTCTCAACACCAGAAGCCGAGCCAGCGGAGACCTTTGCGTTGAGTCTCCGAGGATACCAAAAACAATCACTGTATTGGATGTTGGCCCGGGAAAAAGCGGAGGAAGGACCCCGAGGCAAGTCATTGCATCCATTGTGGGAAAGGTATAGGTTCCCGCGAAAAGATGATAATGAGAAGGACATTCCTGTTGTCGATGGCGTGGAGGAGTTCTACGTCAACCCGTACTCGGGCGAGATGAGCCTAGAATTCCCGGCACAAGAGGGCGGCTGCCGGGGCGGAATTTTGGCTGATGAGATGGGTCTTGGGAAGACGATTCAGATGCTAAGTCTAGTGCATAGTCATCGGCCGTTATACAAGGAACGGCCTCTAGATGCACCAGTCGTCGATGTTTCCTCGGTCAAGACAGCGTACGACGCAGACAACATCTTTGACATCATGGCGGGACGGAAGGATCCCGTCCAACCGGCCCCACATACCACGTTGGTTATTGCCCCGCTGTCTCTCTTATCACAGTGGCACTCAGAAGCCCTGAAAGCTTCCAAGGATGGGTCACTGAGAGCCATGGTTTATTACGGAAATGATAAATCTACGAATTTGCAGGCTCTCTGTCAATCGGCGGCGGCACCCGACGTCGTCATTACTTCATACGGTGTCGTGCTGAGCGAGTTCTCGGCGATTGTGGCCCGCAATGGCGATAGGACCTATCATAATGGGTTGTTTGCCTGTCGTTTTTTTAGAGTGATCCTGGATGAAGCACACATAATCAAGAATCGGTCGAGCAAGACGGCAACGGCTTGCTATGTCCTGGAAGCCGACCACCGCTGGGCGTTGACGGGGACTCCCGTTGTCAACAGGTTGGAAGATCTGTTTAGCTTGGTCAAATTTTTGGGTGTCGAGCCCTGGAACTCCTTCGCTTATTGGCGGACCTTCATCACGCTGCCCTTTGAAGCGAGGAACTTTGTCAAGGCGTTGGATGTCGTGCAGACTGTGCTGGAACCACTGGTCATGCGGAGGACAAAGGATATGAAAACGCCGAGTGGGGATCCGCTGGTCCCGTTGCCGCCGAAGAAGGTGAAGATTGTGGAGGTCGACCTTTCTGAAAACGAGAGGGCGGTCTATGACCATGTTTTGGCGCGTGTGCAGTCATCCTTGAAGGAGAATGAAGAGCGGGGGACTGTGGGCCGGGCGTATTCGAGCATCTTTGCGCAGATCACGCGGCTGCGGCAGGTGTGTTGTCATCCCAAATTGATTCGAAATCAGTCGGTGCTTTCTGAGGCTGAGGCTGACAATAAAGCACGGGATGAAATTGACGGGATGGGCGATGATGTTGATCTAGATGCCCTCGTGTCCAAGTTTGAAGAGTCGGTTGACAAGGAGGGCGCTGTCGATGTTAAGAAGTCGTTTGGCGTCAATGCTCTGAATGAGATCAAAAAAGGCAGAGACATGGAGTGTCCGATATGCGCCGAAGAACCAATGGAAGAGCAGACGGTCACGGGGTGTTGGCACTCGGCGTGTAAGGGGTGCATGGTGGAGTATCTGAAGCGGGAGACTGACAAGGGCAAAGTGCCGAGGTGTTTTAACTGCAGGAAAGAAATTGAGATGCGGCAAGTGTACGAAGTGGTGAGGTATGATGAAGTGGAAGGAGACGGCAAGGAGAGGATCTCGCTACAGAGACTTGGAGCCCATAATTCGTCGTCCAAGGTCATGAAGTTGATTGCGCATCTGCGAGAGTTCCGCAAGACACATCCTGCAGCAAAAGTCGTTGTATTCTCTCAGTTCACATCCTTTCTCACCATAATTGAACCGTCGCTTACCCGAGCCAACATCCCGTTCCTCCGCCTTGATGGCACCCTCGCGCAGAAGCAACGAGCTTCTGTGCTCACGTCCTTCTCAGCAACATCCAGATTCACCGTGCTCCTCTTGTCGCTCAAGGCTGGCGGCGTTGGGTTGAATCTGACATGTGCGCGGGCCGTGTACATGATGGATCCATGGTGGTCGTATGCGGTGGAGGCGCAGGCAATTGACCGGGTGCACCGCATGGGGCAGACGGAGGAGGTGAGGGTCTATCGGTTTATCGTGAAGGGGAGTGTGGAGGGGAGGATGCTGAGGGTGCAAGAGAGGAAGAAGTTTATTGCGAGTAGTTTAGGGATGATGGGAGAGGAAGAGAAGAAGGTGGCGAGGATTGAGGATATCCGGGAGTTATTGGAGGGATAATGCGTATACTGGAGGCCACATTGATAGGAATAAAGTATAAAATGAAGCACCAAGTCGCCCGGCTAAACCCTGGGCAATCTTGTGCCCGAGTGCCGTGTTCACCGCTTGGATTGTCTAGATGCTGGTCCAGCACTTTGGCGGTCAGTGTTCTGGCCTCGACGATGGGTCTCGCGCAAGATTTGGTTCTGCTTTTGCACTACCAAGGCCGGGATGGTCGGGGCTTAAGAAGTCATTTCTGCGTATTTCATGGCGGCCATCGCGTAGGCGCGCGGGGCCGCGGCCTGATTGGAGAGCTGGTCCACCTTCCGGGCCAGCGCCGTTATTGCTTCCTGCATCTCAGTCAGTTGTTGTGACAGAGGCTGGTAGAGGGAGAGGAGGTCGCGTACGATGCCGTACGCAGGGCTGGCTTTATTGGCTTCCACGGCAAAGAAGCGCTTGGCGTTTTGGGAGGACTGCGTGTCGACGGTAGGTTTGGAGTTCGATCGTGGTGGCATCGTAGTGGGGTGCTTCCTACGTTGGCGCCTCCGTCGGGGCGTTCTGCAACGCGTTTTGGGGGTCGCGCGTCGATGTGGGCCAGTTGCGCGTTGCCCTTCTAGCAGCGATGAGCATATCGACGAAAAGGTTCAGTCGTTGTTTTGTGTGAATGTGTGAATACTCAATTGTAATTCGAACTCATGGATTTGAAATGTGTGAAGGTTGTCATAAATAAAATATACATGGTTAAAAAAATACGGTCAAAAATCTAAAACGAAACAGTTGAGATACACTTGCAACAAGAAAATCCAAAGCCCTCACTCCAATACCCCGTTTTCAAGCTGGGGAATCGCCCACTTTGTCATCCACTCCGGCTCAATTACCTTGTGGATCGTCAGCCTCTCTTCCGGCTTAAACACAAGCATGCGGCGTGTCAAGGCGAGAAAGGCCGACTTTTCCACCGAGTCAATAACACCGGCGTTCTGCTTTTGCCGCCATTTTTGAACGCCCTGTTCAAAAGTTTCTTCAATCGAGGTTCACAGCATCGCCTGGTCGTTCTTCCTCTTTCCATTTGCGTCAAAATAGTCGTCATATTGAGACTTCAAACCGTCGTGCCGCTTGGCAGACAAAGGACCCAAAAGATCAATGTGTTGCGCTGTGAGACTGTCGCTTGTTGTGAATTGCGATTCGCTAAAGAGACCCTTCATGGCCACAATATTTCAAATGCACAGCGCCAGTATCCACACGTCGGCGACATACGTAAACGGAGAGTTTGGATCAAGTAGCGTCTCGGGCGGGCGCGCAACCAAGGGGCAGCAACAGTCCTTTCCAAGGCGCACCTCTTTCTTGCTCGGCGAATCTTTTTTGCCAAAATCGCTTAGCGTAATGTGCGTATCGGCTAGAGTAAACTCCTTGGACGGAATACCAAGATTCATAGGCACAACTGCATCCTTGGGTATGCCGGCCTTGTCTTGCAGCGGCGGATTTCCATCGAGCTGCAGCACCTCTTCTATTTCAGACTCGCCGTAGCATTTATAAAACTCGTCGATAGAAAGATTGCGAATATCTATTGGCATTTTGGCCAACGCGTTGCCCAAGTGAAGATCTAATAAGGGAAAAAGTTAGCCGGTCAATACACGTTAAGAATGAAGAAAACAATAAAAACTTTTACAAACCATCGTGAACGTAGCCTTTCAAGTGAACGTAAGCGACGGCCAAAACGAATCTGGCACAAAGGGCTTGCGCAACCTTGAGACGAAACATGCCGACTTTTCTTTCATCGCTTAAAGAACAACGCGCAAGCGTCATTGCATAAGCGTGGTGCGTTCCGTTTGGCCCATGAATGTTAAATTGGCGAAACACGTGGGGTATACACTCGTTTCCCAAAGATGATGACGACTTTGGTAAGGAGATCATCAATGATACTTGCTTCGCGATGTCGAAAACCCTCCGTACCCCAGCTTGTTGACGATGCGATACTGGCCATCGATGACTTAGCCAATTGCCATGGGATGATAGCCTCCTTTTACAAAAGCCTTTCAATCTCCCGGCAAGCATTTTCAAAGCACATTGATCTTTTCTTCACTACCAATGTCATCATCAGTTGTGTGCCGGCCAATTTGGGGTGTTGAACGGCTAGTCTTACAATAAAGAACAAGTAAGGTAGAATGGCACAGCTGTGCAAGGTTTGAATGCTTGGAAACAACTCGTATACCTCATTTTGGGTAGACGAAAGAAGAGAGATGCAGTGAGCTGGGTTTTTGGTATACTGTTGTTAGGGTCGTAACCCTACAGTTT
>JARQWA010000127.1:0-36974 GCA_030294605.1 Ambrosiella beaveri
GGGGGGGGGGGGGGGGGGGAACCCCGGTTAATGAAGCCAATGGGTTTATATTATGTTAAATACTTGATTTGAATCTTTGATCTGATGTGGTTCACTCAAGATAGTGGATAGTTTTAACATGGAAAGAACATGGCAGTAAAACCTTGTTAAAGAATGCAAAGTGCTAGCTCAGCTCAACATGAATAGGCCCATCTATATATATATAGGGCCACCACATGCTGTCTCCAAGTTTTAGGCTCCGCGGACTTACCGATACCTGTCGGATGCAGTCCTGGAAGCAGCTGATAAAACAATGATTCAGGGGTAACTTCAAGGATATGCATAGGGCTCATAGTAACGGGTTCACCTATTAGATCAAAACCCCGCGAGTTGCCCCCATCCCCTCTCCCTGGTAGTCCAACAATGTGCAATGTGTTAGATTTTCTTCGGGACAAGCAGTTTCCAAACAATCTCGCGATGTTAGGCGGAAAAAGATCTGATAAGAAAATGTGTGTCAGGGGCTCGGGTTTACTGTGGAGTTGATGGGTAAGGCTAAAAGTTTGTCGACAGCTTATTGAGTTGTATAGGTTCATTGGAGATGAGCCTTCACATTGCACTAACTCAGGATATCATCTAAATATACTGGTATCTGTAATGATGTTATTATATAACCCACCAATTTGTCCCTCAAGCCATAGACAATGGATGCTAGTTTCAAGTTGAATCGAACGATGTCAGACTTCTAGACTATCTTAGGTATACTTACGACTATGTGGAAGATACCCTGCATCATATCTTGTCAATTGATTTTGGACTTGATGGATGAGAAGCACAAATTCAACCTCAAGCCTCGGATAGGTTATTAGTTAAACGACAAAAGTTGTCTAATGGTGCATGTCATGTGCATTGGGTACTAGTTTTATATTACACGCAGTTGCAGTATTTATCAATCATGCAAGATGTTTATCACTTTTTTACTATATTGTAGAATATGGATCTTTGTGTTAAACTTCATGTCGAGATTTTTGCTCTTGTCCAATAACGCGTGATCTTGGTGTACCCCGTAGATTTACATGCTGAGTATTCGTACTCGTAACCGGCGTTTTGTCTCGCTATTTTACCCTACTTTTTTGTCCAGGTTGTACACAGTTCGTGCGTAAATGCTACATCACACACACTATTACGAACCAACGACCCCATTCAGAAGAAAATTCTTCTTGATGTTCCATTAATATTCCATCATGGGGCACACATATCAGGGGCAGTTCTCATCAATATAAATCACCATAATTACCAAATAAATACCAGATGGCCTGATTACTGGGCACTGTCGAGTGACAGCCCAGCCTCCAGATGTGGTAAGTTTGGACCCGCTAACAAAAAAAATCTTTAGTAGAGACTTGACAGGTACGAACAGGATTTAAACATCCACAGTGAGCCATTGTCCAACCAGAGACAACGACTGTGGTTGACAGGGGTAAGAGAAAGAAGAATAATTCCTTGTGTCTTAATCTTTTGTCCATGAAGCTATATGTATATATAGATATATTGATATTGATACATGGATAATTTGTCTCACGAGTTCTCAACATGCTGTGTTGTTCAGGCCACACTGGATAGACAGAAACAGCAGTCACGTAGAAGATGTCGTCATACCGATACACCGACTTTTAGCCTGACCTTGTCTGTGTCCACGCTTGAGAGAGCTAAATATGACAAAGGCAATGATAGCATCAAGCGATCTTGCCTTACCAAGGCCAGTTTTTGGACGGCGTAGCAATGTATAGGTGTGTCAAGCAAATATTTAGAAACTGAACCATATTCCATAAACCCCATATCATGGTCCTGCAGTCATTCTCCAGGTTTGGTACCCGGCGCAGCCCAGACTTTGCGGAACGAGACATCAGACCATTAGCAGTGGGATGGCCTGGTAAAAACCTGGTACAGAATTCCACATTGGAAGGATAACAATCGGCCGAGCAGTTGACAAGGTTGGCGCGCGGATAACCACCAGAAGCGTACGATGATGGGCTGTGAAAAACAAATGGCACGGCACACGCTCGGAGTGACAACAGAGCCTTTACCTTGAGACCTGAAGTTGCAAACAACATCAATGACTTTCTCCAACGAAGTAAAATAATCCCCTGTAGATGAGGACCGGAAATAAGCTCACACAAACTCTCGTCTTGTTCCTGATAATACAGGAACCGGGGGCGAAAAAAAGTGATGTTTGGTGGTCGACGAGAACACCAAATGGGTTGTGTTACGCGTTCTAATGACGTCCGTTTATGGGTTACGAAATAGGAGAGACCGAGAGATGGTTGCGAATTGAAGACATGTTGTATTGTGATTTATATAACTACTGCATATTTGGTTATCAGATCGAACCAGGCTTGGCAAATCCATGTATCTTCTCTAATAAATGCTTTTTTTTTTGTGGGGTGAAGGACACCCCATCCAAAATTCAATCACCTATTCAAAAAAGAAAACATGAGGGCATGATGCTTCGATTCCACAACCAACTTGGCAGACCCAAGGTATGGGATTGAATTCTATCAGTATATTTATCAAGTTTTATGAGGTGGCGCACCATTTTGTTTTGTCTGCTGCCAGCCGAACATCTATATATGTCGAATTGTATGCTGTATTTATCTATATTCTGAAGTGTATCTAGTTCCATACATTCATTCACATGTAATTCATCCGTATCCAGGAACCCGTCTCTTATTCGCGTTCTTATTCTCATGGCGGATCAGGCTCTTTCCGAGGACGAACCAGACACAATGGGCAGCCACCCAGATATCACGCCAGATTTTACTAACAAGGAAATTCAACTCCCCCTCGCTTCAAGAAAACAATGAAGTATCTGAAAAGCAATATACCCATCTTCAATAATCATGTAGAAATCATATCATATCAATGATGTACTGGTAAAGTAAATACATAAATACACTGTAGGCGGTTAGTGGGCTAACCCCCCGACTTTTGCCTCTCTCCGGTATAGCGCCTTCTGCGCGGTGGGATTCTGCACCTATAAAATTTAATTTTTGAATTTTCGTTCCTGCACATGAACGCTGTGTTGGCGAAGGAGCATTGGGAGGTCCCTTCTTGTTTTATTTTCATGTGCATTCTTTTCCCCCTTGCTTGTTTGCCCTCTTCCCTCTGCTTTTTCTGCCATCACCCATAAAGATCTCGTCTCTCCCGGCCTCGTAGTGATCTCGTTTATCTTCCCAGTCTCTCATTTTTTGTGTTTTCTTATTCAACCCCACCTGTGGCTTGATGACATAACGTTTGTTAAGTCTCTATTGTCTCTGTTTTTTTCTTCTTGATTGTTATATCTGTAGTTGCTCACGCCTCTATCTCATAGTCTATATCACAGACCGCCTGTCGCCAGCCTTTTTTTTGGCGTCACATCTTGTAATCATGGATGTCGTTCTTGAGGTCGTCGACTACCTGATTGCCGACCACATCTATGCCTGGGCTTATCCCGCGCGTCAACCATACTACGACTTCCCAGAGAAGACTAATGCCTCTACTCCGTTCACCAACTGGATTTACGAACCCGCCACGGTCTACTTGAACTTGCCTCCCACCGAGGCCGCTTACCAGAGTCAATGGACGCGCGATAACACTTTGCGCCAGGCTATTACTTTGTACCTCATCACATGGTGAGTTGGTTGCTTTACTACTGGCTGGTAAATGATGTGTATACTAACTCTACTCAGGATCTTCGGTGTACTGCTCTATTTCATCTTTGCCAGCGTATCCTACGTGTTCATCTTTGACAAGCGAACCTTCGACCACCCTAAGTTCCTCAAGAACCAAATAAGACTTGAAATCAAGCAAGCCAATGAGGCCCTTCCCATGATGGCTACACTGACGATTCCTTTTTTCTTGGCTGAAGTCAAAGGCTACGGCTTCCTATACGACACATTTGACGAAGCTCCCTTCCCTCTCTACAACTGGCTGCAGTTTCCCGCCTTCCTAATCTTCACCGATTTCTGGATTTACTGGATTCACCGATATCTTCACCACCCGCGCATTTACAAGCACCTTCACAAGCCCCACCACAAGTGGATCATGCCAACTCCTTTTGCTAGCCACGCTTTCCACCCCGTTGATGGCTGGGCTCAGTCTCTGCCCTATCACATCTTCCCCTTTATCTTCCCTCTCCAGAAGATGGCCTACGTTCTTCTATTCGTCTTCGTCAACATCTGGACCATCTTGATTCACGATGGCGAGTATCTGACCGATAACCCACTTGTCAACGGCGCCGCTTGCCACTCTCTTCACCACTCCAAGTTTGAAGTCAATTACGGCCAGTTCTTCACTTTCCTTGACCGCTTGGGTGGCACTTACAAGCATCCTGAGGCTTATATGTTCGACAAAGAGCTTAAGATGACCAAGAAAACTTTCCAAAAAGAGTCTAAGGAGGTTGAGGAGATTGTTAAGGATGTCGAAGGCGTTGATGACCGTTCTTACGGACCTCCAGAGACAAAGAAGACCATCTAAATTGTGGCCTTTGACTTATGTTTGATACTACATTTGACCGCCTCAGAAAAAAACACTCTCTATTATAGAGTAGAGCACTGGAGCATGTTGATCTACTCTGGTGTACAACACTCTTCATTCTTTGGCACCTATTGTACCACTTGTCGATATTTGTTTTCATCTTTAATGCATACTATTCTCTTCTTTGGCAGTCTCCACCAAGCATGTCAAGGCTCTGATGTGCTTATATTCGGGGCAGGCCTATCATACGGAGCTTCTATCAACAACTTAACGGAGATTTATTTCTTAATGACTTAGTTTTGCATATTTAATAACCACCTAGTTAATAGAGACCAAAATATGTCTCGGAAAAAGACAAATCAATCATAACCAAAGGCGTATCTTATATCATAATGTGACTATATTGTGGTGTTTAGGAAGTTGAATTATGTATCATTTTAGAGGGTATCATATAATAAGTATCTAAACGATATTCGCTATGAAAATAAAAGGCCAAGCCAACACCAGTCCCATATTAGATACGAAAGAATACATGGTTAGACAAAAGAAAAAATAAGAACGGGATACTGCCACTCTAGACGTGATGACCAACTCTTTACCTACAGTGCCGATTCGCATGATATCAACATGGTAAACATATTTCAATGATCCAGCTCAATCACATCATACTGACTATCAATAAAGAGCACAAGATCAAAGTCAGGGACCTTTGGTGACAAATGACACTAAACTTTCAATATCGCAAAGGCGGAAGTGAGTAGCTAAGCTTCCGTAATTGGAGACTAGGTACACCGAATCAAGTCGGGGCCATAGGTGCCGATGACGATATTGGTGCGATATTTGATGACAGACGACATGACTAGAAATAAAGATTGAACTTGGAATATACAACAGCAGACATGTATACGTCAAACACGGCACCTCCAATTACGGCAACATCAATATCGATGACGATGGCAGCGTAAAACTGTTAGGTATGCAAGACCAGATGTTATCATGTCAGTAACGACATATATCGGCCCCGCATGCTTCAACACCACAACATGGAGTTGTAGTACTATATAAAGGTATATCCCAAATAGGAAACTTGTATAAGTCAAGATTGACGTTCTCGGAAAGATTGTAAAGCCGTGTCAATGGGTTTGTATGACGGTAGTCGGATAGTAACACAACGGCAGTCGGGTTCATCTGTATATGGGTGGGGTGCAGGAGATCTTGGAAGACGAACTTCGGAAAGCCGTTTATGCGGGGAGTATAGTCAAGTCGCATCCATTTGGCTAGCTGTCAAACAATAAGGGGATCATCTAGTAAGTCGTCGTATAGAGATCGGAAATCTCGTTGCGGGGGGATTGAACGCCTTGTTGAGCCGTACCACATTAAACCCATGGGTTGATGCCAAGTCTCCAATATCAATAGAGATAGCAGATGATAATATCTCGTAGGCAGAACGGGTATCAGAAGAAATTCAGTGGAGTATGCAATTAGATGTTGATTGCAATAGATGAACTCATGCTAAACGACAAAAAAAAATCAAAGATACACAAATGAAACATAACCACGACTACCAATTCCTCCAACGAACTCTTTACGAGAAGCTTACGAACTTGGGATCTCTGGGTAGGCCATCGGCACCAATGCCATTGGCCTTGAAACGCTTCTCCATATAGACCTTGCGCGCCTCATCGAATGGAAGTCTGCGCTTCTTCATGATCTTGAGGATTTCGGCCTTGCTAGCATCGTCAAGTCCTGCACGAGCATCGCCATCTGTGATATTGCCAGCAAGATCAAAGGTGGTACTGCTCAAGCCAGCTTCAACATCGCCCTGAAAAGTCGTCGGCAGGGCTTGATATAAATGTTGGCTTCCGGGAATTGAGAGACTGGAGGTGTACGGAAGCCAATGGTCGCGGAAGTAGAGGGCGACTACCATGATGGCAAAAAGAAATCCAATGACAGCATAGTTCATCATGGTGTGTGATTGTTGTGTGTAGAATAGAACGATAAAAAAAAAGATCAGCTGATCAACAACGCAAGAGAAGAGAAAAAGGAAAAAGGAAAAGAGAACGGTTGGAGAAAGAGCGGAAGCTAAAAAGGACGTCGTTTGCGGGCTGATCTCATGCGGATTTAACAATGCAGGCTTATGTGACAACGAAACGATTGCTTCAGGATTGAATCAGTGGCAAAGAGTTGTATGAAGATAACACCACTTTGGTTCCAACTGGATATCACGACGTGGTATGTATCAGCATCAATTGTAGCCACAGAGAAGAGAATTGTAGCTAACAGTGAAATATGTTTGAAATAGGGCACAATTTTACGAAGTTGCGAGATGGTCGCAGAAATTATTTTGGTGCCTACTTAAGGTTGGGGTAACCACCAAAACTGGGAACCGAGTGAACTTATATATAATTCAACCGCCCACTTATTGCCTTGGCTTCGTAATCTTTAAATATAGTCTTTGACTTCAGCACGTTCTTGATTCGTTTTTGGGTTATTAGATTCGTCAAATTTATTTTTCTTGGGCCCGATAAAGTGTCTGCAGCGACAACGCCAGGGCTATATTATTCTCCTAAATGATCGGGTTCAGGGGGGTATGCAAAGGATATCGTGATCACAATTTGGGGTTTGCGGAAAGCACGGAATGGCAGTGCAGCATATCAAAAACTTTGTCCCATCTGTGTACTTGTGATCCTATTGGATAAATAGAGTCCTTGATCGTGATTCCGACTGATTGATGAGTCCCAATTCTACGGTTTGTTAGAAAAGGATACAAAAGACAGGGCTAGGGTATGTACTGCAAGGATATGCGTTTACAATTGAGATATTGTCGAAAGTCAGACGATTGTGATCCAATAGTCAACTCGAACCCAGAACCTACGTAAAAGGATGTTGGTCGGTAAAGAAATTAACTTTGTTTGACAAATAAGTAAAGACAGTATGAAAGTAAAGATCAAGAAGTTTCAGAGATGACATGTGTAAAGACATGTAAATACCATTTTTTAGTCCTTTTGACGTTATGCAGTTATGTCGATTCAAGTAAATATATCCGGATTCGCTGGACCGTCCGGACCGTGAGCTCCTTAGTTCACATTGCATATATACTCTAGTCAACGTCTGTTGAACATTTGTTACACTTAGTTTTGGATGCATGAACTTTAGCTATAAGATGTCTACATTTATTATAAATATGTATATCCTTAACGGATCCAGATATCGTTCCGCCTTTCGTTTCATTGACATCGTATTAAGGGTTGACAAGTTACGTAACCCTTTGTGAATAACAGCACGTGGGACGCAATATATAGTGGCGCAAATGTGGCGTTTCAAAGCCCTTCTTGTGTGGGCTATTCCCAAATAGGAAATCCACACAATTTGCAGTGCGAAATTCTTCAACACCCCAAAAGTATCACCATCTTAGTCTATCACGGCTTCAGTCTACCAATTTGCTTGTCAAGGAGCATATTCCCTCACCACGTACAAATCAGTCAAAATGTCTAACGTTTCTCATGACCTCATTTGGGAGATTGTCCGTAAGTTTTGACCAAACGCACAACTCGATTTTTCGACAGTCTCATCGATCGATATCGCACCGATATATATCTACAACAATTCTGGGTCTACGCTGTCTGATGGATAAACGGTGGTCCCAAAGTTGCGATTTGGCGTGCAAATATGATGGAAATTTTATTGTGACAGCTTAATTATTGGTCGAATTGTGTCGGTGGATTCGGGAGATGGTCACTTGCCATGATTTCAGTGAGTCCTGGAAACCTAACCAAGGGACCATAAAAATGAGAAATCGGTCGTGATACAATGCCACAGTCTATGACATAGTATTGATCATCATTGGAACAGGCTCCCAGAATGCCTTCCTTGTCAAGCGCAAGACCAACGGTGGTGTTCAGTTCTCCAAGGACCCTTTCAACGTCACCAATACCCATTCCAAGAAGGTAAGCCTCTGTCATTGAACTCTTTATAACTTAGGATAAAATACACATGTAGCATGTTGCTAACACCAAGTCAATAGTACGCTGGTTTCGCTTCCGAGAAGGTAAATATCAATACACGATCGTACAGTCGACAATGAAGTATCGAGCCTGTTTGCTGTGAGATCAACAAGCTTGATCGTCGACAGTGAACTTCTTGATGTATCTTGTTATACTAACGCACTACAGGCTGTTGGCGTTGTCCCCGCTCCCAACGGTGGTGTTACCCTTCTGACCAAGAAAGTCTCTGCCGCCGCTACTCCCGCCAAAGCCACCATCACCACCACCTTCCCCGCTACCAAGCCCACCCGCAGGTACGTTATGACATCCATCCAATTACAAGTCCCCTAATTTCTGGAACCGGTGTGGATTATCAGTCTCGTGTAACGCTGGACACCGCCTAGGTTTGATCGGAACTAAGCTATTTTCAATCATAAAGTACTAACTATATAACCCTCTCAACAGCACCTACAAGGCTGTTGCCACTGTCGTCGCCGTCAAGGAGTACCGTCCTGACATCCGCGCTGAGACCATCCAGCGTGTCTCTGCCTTTAAGCACGCCAACAATCCCGTCAAGGCTTCCCCTGAGGCCAAGCCTCGTGGCAAGAAGGCTCTTTAAATATGGAACATCTTTGCAGATTTGAAGTCTTTTTGTTCTGATTCATGAATGTTTGGACGTTTCTGATAAAAGCAGGATATGAATGGGATATGTTACGAAGCTCGGCCAGGAAAACGAGTTAGTCATTGACCTAAAAGAATAAAAAATATGTACAAAAAACAATCACTTGTGGAATCTTAAATGTGAAGTCAACGACGGATATTCATGTGATGGTTGTAAATTGCTTTTTTGGTGTTTCACTTATTAAATATGTATTTATCAAGTATATATATCTGTTGTATCATCTATCATATCGGAGTGGGTGCTATGTATGATTCCACGATAACAAAAATTTCATCTATAGGGTTGCTGTAACGTCATCGGAATCTATATAAAGGACCGTTACTTCTTCCCACATTCTGAAATGTAATCCTCTTTAATCCCAGCATGGCGAAGAGATTTCCATTGTTCAGGAGGTCACTAGACACTGAGTGACCAGTATTTTGCACATCAATCTCGGACCTGAGTTCCGGATACCACATAAGAGGTATCGGTCAACCCTTGCATACGGTTTATGACGGTAAATTTCCTATTTAAGCCGTTTCAAAACGAAACAATAGTCATAGAAATTCACTGAATAAGCACGGAGGATGATCGCTGTATTTTTTTTGGCCGCGAGTCCATAGAGGGATATGGCCTGTAAGTCCATTTTAATTGCCCATTAACTGTTGGTGATTGATCGTGGCCATTGTATTTATTACATAGAATGTTGGAACCAAATAGAGCAAATTTTTTTTGAATTATCTAGATAACTTTTGGGGGTTCAAAGATGTTGTCATGGTGTTCATGTCCTTTTCGGTGCGACATAGACCAGATAACTTTGCAGGGAAAACCCCAACTTTTGACTCTTGACGAAGGCTCTCGGGGCCTCAGATTTCAGCAAGTAAAGATTGCAACGTTTACATCAAAGTTATAATATACAAGCGCACATAGTTCATGGAATTCCGCTCTCTCGACGGGCCCGAGATGTAGAATACAATTTAAAATTAGGGTTCAGAAACTTCTGGATAAATGAGTTAGCCATTTGTATCTATACTTTGGCTCACATATAGAAGATGCCTCAGAGAATAGGTAGGATATCCATAAATTGAAATCGCCCGTTATTTAGAAAATCCGAAGAGGTCCGACTGACCCCAGAATGTGCCCTAGTAACAAGGGTTATTGGATGCCGAGGATATGGGGAAGTGGATCAGGGCTGTTGAACCAAATTGAAACTAAATCGGGAATCTCGTTCACCACAGCGGGAAACATGTTAACGGCGCCTGCCAACAATCACATCACCCGAACTATTTTCGAATTTAGCCGTATGAAATCACGAAATGGCGGTTATGACTAGTGAAAACCGAGGATATACATGTTACCATGACTCTATACTAAGATATCGGGCGTGGGAATATCCATCGTTGCGAGTGATGACATCACCAACTAATAGGTTTTGGAAAGATGGTGTACATGACCAAGAACAGAATATTTCTCAAAAAGGCCCAATTCAAGATGCAACAAGGAATAATTAACCGAAGAAAGACCCCACGGTCGTGCTCGAGCCGTCGGAACTACTTTTAGGGTACCTGTCCGGGAGGGTCCCATACAAGATACACCACACCTCGAGAGCTCCTGCGCCCATGGTTACAAGCTTTTCAGTACGTTAGATTCTATAGCTTCTGCAGAAAATCCTTTACTTAGAAAACCAAAAGAGAAAAAAAAACATAAAACCAAAGCTTCCTACGGCAAATACAACTGACCCAACTCCAGAAAATCGGGATATTGTGATATCAAGACTACGACCTGCGCATAACGACCTAGACATCAAGGTACTGTTGAGATTGTAATCATCATGATTATTTATATATCAGTGATATAGTATATAGTACATCTGTATCAAGCTTATGCTTCAATGGATTGGTCAGATGGACTTGAGCTTTTGGAGGAAAAGAGAGAAAGAGAGAAAGTAGCATTGAATCCACCTCCGTTGGTTGGGTACGCCGTAGCTGGAAACACCGCTATCAGATCCACGTTACTATGGGTGCGTTGACACCATAGTTGCGACTTTGAATTGTATTCATGTATGTGATATTCGGGCCGCATACAGCCATACAGGTCATAATCTTCAATGTAGTGGTGAGCTTCGGCTTTTGCCAAGAACACTTGATCGGCCCGGACACAAAGGTTGTTGCAATTAATTCGAAGAAGATCAGTTTACATGCCGAAGAGCCAATGTGGATCTACAGTAAGCTCCGACTGAAGGGATTAAGACCTTTGGGGGATTTGCTACATAGATGGATTCACCCGTGAGCCTCAAACTTTCCATGCTAAAAAAATCAGATTTGAAGTTTGTATTACTTGAAAGTTTGTTTTGTGTCTAGATACTCTAGATTACATTTAAGCAACAAATTGCCAAGACAGTGATACTCAACATCTTTTCTGTAGAGCAATCTCAAAACCTGACGGTGGCATAGTGATTATTTGGAAAGACTGCTACAATGACTGACTGCTCAGCCTCTGGAATCATCGAATGATGCAATGCATGTCAGGATCAGTGAGATACATTGCATTTTGAGTGAGATTTCATACTGGTATAAGCTGACCAATCGCGTGCAGATTCAGCAGCTCAAACGATACAGAATTGGCAATGCACGAATGTCAGCTTTAAAAGAAGACTGACATATGAAATACCGAGGAGCGTGTGCCATACGCGCCGTCTTACTTGACATTGAGTCTAATAGCCGAAGCTGGGCTCAAGATGACTTACACTGCCGATAAAAAAAATCAACTTGGAGAAGCACGTTTCTTACATGCTGGTCGGGTGAATCCATTTGGCTTAGCCAGGAGCCGCGGGGCCCTATCCTTTGGGTCAATGTGATCCTCTTTGGACATCATATGGGCTTTATGTCCGACGGCAGTGCTGGATCGGAGGATGGCGGGGTTTCAAGTACATTTCTTGTCGCTGAGTAATCCTGGAGTTAAACGAAATTCCAGGATGATAAATACATCAATATAAACCTGATTCATCAACAATATTTAGTTATAGAAGAGGAGAAACATGAGCAGCCAGCGCAGTGTGTGTTCGATGCAGTCATCCTAGTTAGGGCATCACCAGAAACGTACATAAGTGCAGAGTGAGCGTGATCACATACACGCATACCCAGATCAGCCATCACACAAGAAGTAAGCTTGTTGATCGCAAATACAAAAAATGTACATATATCGCCCTGATGAGCAGAGTGTAGCCGAGCGTCATACAAACTAATGGTATCATGCCCACTTGAGCCAACCAACTCACCACACCAACTTGCAAGTTGGGTCACTTTACTTGACGATAACGAAGAGTCGCCTCGTCTGTAAGCACGGCCGACTGAAGCGCGCCGGAGACCAGAACAAGCAACACCATCTTCGACCACTTTGAACACACCCCTTCTGCCTACAGGAACCCCCCGAAAGCGGGAGGTGTAGATACACATAAATACTTATTTTAGATGTGGGCGTGAAGTACATGACAGAATCTGCTGCCATAGACAATGTGGTATATATATAATATACATATTTTTATTTAGAATGCGCCAATTGCATAGCAGCGTTCAATCTCTCAACAACTCACAAGCAATTTACGTGTTTGAGTGATTGGTCATTGTAAGGGCCTAATAACTACGGAAGGAGTGCGCTGATATACTTTGAATGGATGAAAACCGAGGGGGGAGAGGCCGAGAGGGACACCAAGCAAGCTCCTCCTGCCGCGCTAGTAACAATGGATCCCTGCTCATTTTTGGTTGGCCTTTTTTCCCTTTCACCATGGGAAGGTATGGGGAACTCAAGTAAGAGTACTCATACAAGGTAGGCAAGCTTTATGTTCCATTCCCCCAACTCCAACTCTGCTTGGCGCAAGCTCGCGAACGCAGAGGTAAAAAAAAAAAAGGTGAAGGATCGACGTTGTATTCAAATATTGAATTTTGATCAATAAAATGTTTTTAGATGATTGATTCTCGGCCATGATTCAGCGAGGAGCACCCTCGTGGCGGGGCTTAGATAGGTCAATAGGTCGGAATCAATGATCACACATGGTAGCTAAATTCCCAAACAGGAAACTACGGATTTTTACTCCTGAGATTTTGTCATTGGTAGGAACTTGCTACCGTAAAAGAACCAGGCCAAAGGAGGACCACAACTGAGGCAGAGCTGGATTAGCAGCGGAATGTGAAAGGGTTCCGATGTTGGAGTTCTTGCTGCGATAGAGAAGCAACTTTTAACCAGATCGGTCTGGCGTATCTACCTGCCTTAGCCTGGAACCGCCATATTTTAAAAAGTGATGACCGCCACTTTCCAAATCACAGACAATCTTCCTCTCCCCCTCTCTCTTTGATGTTTTTTTTTTGTGTTCGTTCCCTATCTGTATTCCGAGTCTGTTCTACTTGTTATCCATCACTTTTGTTGATACCCATTCTCTGTCTCATTGGTAACTCTCCTGTATTAGCTCATATTCTGTTTTTTTGTTAAATTTCTCATCACAATTTTCTCAAATCTTCAAAATGGTCAAGGCTGGTAAGCTTCCTTTCACATCTCTTTCATAAGCAAGTTATGCCATTAGCTCTTGAGACTGGCGATATCTCAGAGCTCCTCTACATCTTGCAGATAATATGACTGTTATCTGAGATGAGCTTGGAATTTCCGTTCAAGTCGCAAGGCGCATGCATCAATGTTAGCCAGCGCAACAACTTTCACCCCCTGCCCCACCATTGCGCATAGCTCTGTTGTCCTTTGCATGACGTCCAGTGACTAGACATGCTCCTGACGCAATGTGGTGCAAGTACCGAAGGCGTTCATGAAAAGCAAATTTACTAACTCAAGATCTTTTAAATTGAGTAGTTGTTGCTGGTGCCGCTGGTGGTATTGGTCAGGTAAGGATATCATGCTTTACGATTTTTCTGGGCCATCTGTTGCCCTTTTGTATATTTGATTTCTCAGCGTCCGGTTCTCCGGCCGATATTTCCGTGAACGCTAAGGGGGCGATAAGCTATATAGCTTGCTATATTGGAGTTCGCACCCGGAATGCCGAAATTGGAGAACCTAGTCACTGACCATATGCTTTACAAATGTGTGTAGCCCCTGTCGCTGCTTCTGAAACTTTCGCCTCTTGTTGATGAGCTTGTCTTGTATGATGTTGTTGGCACTCCCGGTGTCGCTGCTGATCTGTCACACATCTCTTCCAAGGCTACTGTCACGGGTTTCCTGCCCGAGAATGATGGTATCATGTTTGCCTTCAAGGATGCTGACATCATTGTCATTCCCGCTGGCGTCCCTCGTAAGTTTTTATGCCGATATCGAAAGTTACCACATGACTTGGAATCAGCCCGTCCGTACTCACCGACAAACTTGGTTTCTCCCCGAAGCCACGTGGCGGGCGGCTGCCGATCCCAATTTTTATTCCGACCCAATTCTTGTATTTTAGAGTCGTGCGCATTGAATTCCATAAACATCTGGTCAAGTTCTTGCCACAAAGTGGGACTGTTATTGACATATACACAGGCAAGCCTGGTATGACTCGTGATGACCTGTTCAACATCAACGCTGGTATAGTTAAGGGTATTATCAGCGCTGCTGCTGATGTCGCCCCCAAGGCCTTCATTTTAATCATTTCGAACCCCGTCAACTCTACTGTCCCCATTGCTGCCGAAACTTTGAAGGCCAAGGGTGTATTTGACCCTAAGCGCCTGTTCGGTGTCACCACTCTGGACATTGTCCGTGCCGAAACTTTTGTCTCAGAAGTCACTGGTATCTCCAAGTCCAAGCTGACTGTACCTGTTATTGGTGGCCACTCTGGAGAAACCATTATTCCCATCTTCAGTAAAGCTTCTCCTCCTGTTTCTATTCCTGATGACAAATATGATGATCTTGTCAGGCGCGTCCAGTTTGGTGGTGATGAGGTTGTGAAGGCTAAGAATGGTGCTGGCTCTGCCACTCTTTCCATGGCCTACGCTGGTTTCCGGTGAGTTGGATTTCCACCATCTTAAGCTCGCCAATAATGTCAACTAATGTTATACAATAGCTTTGCCGACAAGGTCCTGCGTGCCGCTGCCGGCGAGAAAGGTCTCGTCGAACCTTCCTTTGTTTACCTGCCTGGTGTGAGTGGTGGTGATGTAATTGTGCAAAAGACTGGTCTCAAGTTCTTCTCTGTTCCTGTCGAGCTTGGTGTAAGTATATTCTTCCAATATTGGTATGCAACTCAAAGCTAACCGAGTCGTAGTCTGCCGGTGCCGAGAAGGTCTACAACCCTCTTGAGGAAATTACTGAGAAGGAGCAGAAGCTCCTTTCTGCCTGCTTGACGGGTCTGGCTGGTAACATCGATAAAGGTGTTGCTTTCGCTCACAAGCCTACCGAGCAAAAGTGAATACCCTCTACCCCCCACATCTTACACTAACTTGTCCCATTCACATACCTCTTTCGTTTCAGTTATCTTGTACAGCGTCCATCATAATCCGGTCTCAGCACACTTCATCAACCTCAGGTGGCCTGAATCCAGAGATCCTGTCAAATTAATGACCGGATCATCATTTGGCTGCTGAGGAAGGCTGTGAAGCCTTGCATCATTTCTGGAGACAAGAAGTGTCATGACAATGTTTCCTAGTTCATCACTACCAAATGCACATGAAGCGTCTAGTTCATGATGCTCTTGGGGATGTAAGGCCATGTCCACCTCTTTTCAAGGCCCCAGAAGAGCATGTTTGATGAACATTTTGTTTTGTCTTTTTGTTAGCATGAATTTGCAAGGTCGGCCATTTGCCGAGGATATATGGGACCCTTCAGATGAAGGCCTAATTAACCATTTTTGAATCAAACTTCACATTCTATGACTTTGACCATCCATTAGACCAGTGGCTGATACTTTTCCCGCGTTCCTGTATAGGCTTTAAGTGTTCAAAATGCTGTACAATGCATCATTGCACTATGAAATCAGATCACATAAACCATCGAACCAGACGACATCACAAGCAGTTTATATTTGTACTTGTATATACATTATCAGAAACAACGAGGATGTACGACTATGTCATTTCTGGGGTAACCAGCGCCACACCAATACAAAGGGTTACATGAAACTTGTATTTCCCTCGTTCCATCTCATTTTCTTTAACCCTGGGTATGTTCGTATTTCATGAACTCCAAGTCAGTCATGCATAGTACTTTGTTGATGGGTGACTTGATTAATGATCCGATTGGTTTGTATATCCATACTGGTGGCCACAATCGGGAGTTCTCTCCGTAAATGTTTCGTCATGAAGAGAATGTCCTGGTGTTCCCGCAGCCATATAAGGGTCAAGTGCTTATGACGCGGGGAAAAAAAAACAATTTAACCATGATAACAGCCATGTCCGTATTCCCGGTGTTGATGGTTTAAGTGACTACAGACCACAGATCAAGACAAATGACTGTATTTAGTCTGTTATATTATGGTGCTACGCAGGTTGCCACATTAATGAAAAAGGGAATTACAACCGCATGCATATTTTAATCACCACAAGACAGTCAGACGGGTATGTTGGAGATCGGAAGAATAGCGTAATGTAACATAACCTAGATAGCCGCGAGATCTGGACAGTTACAGCCGCAAATCGGGTTCTACCGGAAGGCCAGTAAAAAAAAAAAATCAAACATCCAAGAAACTTATTAGTATAACCGGAACCAAATCAAAGATAAAAAAAGGATAACCAGAACGGGAAATGGTGTGGGAACTATTGCTGTTTGTTTGTCGCCGTCTTGATCTGGAAAATAGCAGTGGGAAGTTCACTGGTGTCGGCAGTGACTGTAGCTTCTATGCCCATGGCTGCTAGAGCACCACGAACGATGCCACAGGGGAACCAGAGGAACTGAAAAAAATAGCGAGTTAGATCAGAGGTGTCGTCATCATTGACTGACTGGTCGGACCTGCCACTTACGGGTTGTGCGCGCATTATAGCTTGGCCACCAGCTTCGGCGCTCATGCGGCCGAGTGGACGGAATGTGTTGTCAGTTAGGACGTATACACCCTAACGGAATATGTTAGTTATTGTAGGAACAATGCTTTATCGTAGCTTGGAACATACTCGGTGGTTTGTCTTGAGATTATCGACTTGCTTCTTGAACACCAATGTCCATAAATCTTTACATAGAAATTTGATAACATCTAGCGTGTCATTAAAACGTGGTCTATCTTTTGAGAATCTAAAGATTGGTTAGTAGATTACTTCAATATTCATTACTAAGCCAAGAAACGCAAGCCCACATGTCCTAAGACTACAAACTAAGTCGCGGAACTCACCTCTCGACCAGACCTTGACCCACCCGATACCCCAGCGACTCTAATCGGTAAAACACCGCATCCTTTTCTTCATCTTCATCCATCTTCTTCCCCGTTCTCGCCACCGATGCCGTCACTGACGCCGCCTTCAAATCTCCCGCCACTGATCCGTCACCCGTGGGGCTGCCCAAGCTGCCGTCAGCTGAAATCGAGACAGGATCGGGCTCCAGATCGTTGGTTACCCGGAAGGCAAGGGGAACAAGTTCTATGAGTAGGAAGTCGAGACACGATGAGGCGAGGTAGGAAGAGTCTAGGTCCATACTGGTTGGCTGGGGGACAGTTTGAAACGACATGGTGTCGACTATGGCCGTTGGGTCGAAAGAACTGGAGAAGAGCAAAGTCTCAAAGTGTCAATGGCGAAGCGGGGGATATCACGGAATTTGCTATAAGATGTTCGGTACTGATGGATCGCGACGGTCAAATACTATGGGTATGAATCTAGGTCGGTCGGCAGTCTCTGATTATTCGTGGATGAGTTGAGTATGTGTGAAAGAAAAAAAAAGGGGCACGTAGTGAATTGGTGATGTCAGAACAGAAAATGGAAAAGTGGGATCAGACAATAACATGACTAAATGAATTAAATATACATCGATATTCGTGAATGACAACTCTTACTATATTCACGTTGATGTTCAAGCTCTAGGTCTCTGGCGGCAGAAACCAGGGCGGTGAGTTGCTAATTAGCCAAACCCCTGTCGTAGATATATTGTGCAACACGAGAGATCATGACATCATCCAGCAATCGAAATGTTATTTACAATTGTATAAATAATGATCATGAATTCATATATGTATGCCAGGGTACGTATATGGCTGAATACTACATCTACAACCCAGGAAATGCTAGATAACCAAGTCACCAATTACCTCCCCACAGTTTTGTAAGCCAGCCCCCCAATCGCAAAAGATGATGCCATCGAATTATACGATATGGCTGGTCTTGTCATTCTCCAACATGTGGAGTGTACTGAATATTCCAATGATCTGGAGGTATATCATATGCATCGACATCCTCATAATTTTCAGGATGATTAGATAACCATTGGGTCACATTGTCAGCAGGTAACGGTCGCCTAGCTGCCATATTAGAATAATTGAGAACAGGCTGTGCCGGTGGTATCTGTGGCAGAGAAATTGCTGGCCGTTTCGTAGGACGGTCGTACTCTTCGTCGTCAGAAAGCGTGAGATCAATTACAACTTTTCGCTTGGTTCCAGCCCCACCTGTATTTCCATTCGTAGGCTCAGCAGTGGAAGCGGCACCCCCATTTACAACCATAACTGGATCAGCGTACTCGGTAGGTACTTGTTGCTGAAGTGGTGGTGGAGTAGCTGCATATTCACTCAAGTCATAAGAATCGAGATCCTGAGCGTATGTATGGTCTGTGGGCTCAGTTTTGGGGGGTTGTGGCTTGGAAACATTGGGTTCTTCCCAATCACCATTAGGCTCGATGATGACATACTCAGTATCGGGATGGGTGCGACGGAGAATGTCTTGCATGTATTCATCAACAGCCAGCTGATCATACGGAGTATGCTTGTTACAGATGGGGCAACTCCAAGTGGGCCCTTGTTGTTGTAGGAGCAGATATGATTGTGCATCAAAGCATTGCTGATGGGAACACTTTATACCGCGACATGGTACAGACAACCGACAAAATGAAAGAGGGCACTTCAAGGTGAGCCTTTCGGATGTTGTCTCAATGTCGGATTCGTCATCACCATCTTCACCTAAGGCTCTCGCTCGTTCCTTGATGACAGTTTCCTTGGTAATGCGTGATTTTGATACAATGGACTCAATGAGCTCATCGACGGGATTAACTCGACATATATAGACCCCGAAATAAAATGGCTTGAGACGTCAGTTAGTCGACAAATACGAAATTCACGTCATTATAAACGCACTTACCCGATCTGTATTTTCGTAGATAAGCTCTACTGTATTTTCGTAATTCGGGATTTTCAGTTCGAGATCATCGGTGATATCAACAGGTTGCGTAGACCCTGGCTTTTTCTTGAGACCTCGGAGGTTTGCCTTCTTTTCTTGATTGTTGATCCGAAGTTGAGACTGGTAAGGGAATGTAATATTGAGATTTTTCCCTGTCTCGTTCGCGCACATTACGTAGATCCTAAGCTTCCGGTCCTGGACAACGTCAGGAAGCTCTGGATAATTCGCTATCTTGATATGTATAGTACCATATCCTCGATAGTGAGTAGCCGCTTCTATTGAGTTAGGTAAGTCCAAATGAAGAGGAAGGGCCCGACTTACGAGGACATTGCTTGACGATATTCACCTGAGATCGTACCTCGTAGAAAGGACTCTCCTTAAACTCGAGATAATCTTGGGGATGAGGACTATGGCTGGGTCGGACTGAATCTATAGTCCACCCAGGTCGAGAAGAGCCCGTGGATACTGGTGTAGGAAGCGTGGGATACGCACGACCATATGTCGTCGGTGCATTTTGTGATAATGTACCGGCTGGTGTCATAATAGCATGTACCGGTATTTGGTGATTGGTGGCAACGTAAACATCGTTCAATATTTGGTAGAAGACAGCGACGTTGTTTTTGCGAACTGAATCTTGGATTACTAAAGATGGCAGTGAGATTAGCGACTTGCACTTCATTCATAAGCCATAGAAAGAAAACAGGCGACTTACGTCCAGTGAGACGCTTCTGTTGATCAGACTTGACGCCAGTTCTAGAAAGGCCGTAGTTGCCTAAAATGGTGGACAACTGCTTCACTCGCAAGGAGTTACTATTAACCACCTTTACTAGATTGGTGATGTCATTGGGCTGTATAGAAGCCATGGTGTCGGCTAGGTAAGAACTGTTTCGCTACTGGCTTTGGCGCTCCGGAGTCGCATCTAAGTATGAACTTTAGATGTATAGTTCAAAGAGGCATTTGAGAATGTATTTGTTTTCGTACTGAACGATTCGGGGTGTTGAGAAATAGATTTCTGGAGGTGCCAAGTGAGCGAGGATTGTACTAGCAAGTCGAATAGAGCTTGCGGTTCAAATCACAAAAGCGATAGAACAGATTAGAAAAAAAAAAGAAAAACTCCTCTGGGAAGGCTAATCAAAATGATCAAAGATATTCCTGGCAAATGATGATGGGATATCAAAAGTTTAAGCCTAATGAAAAGCTCGCGATTTGGGAAAATTATCCTGCACGGGATGTGAGAACTTTACGTATCGAGATAGATTATTTCATATATCAAAGAGAAACAATGTAGTGAATGCCACAGTGTTTATAACTGGGAAATATCACTATATGTAGAGAAATTGTCATACAATCAAGTGCTAATGAGATCGATGAGCAAGCACCGCATACTACGGGATCGGGATCATGAATGGCAATAGGCGCTGAATTGATGTCACTGGATGATCAGGCGGTGGCTGTGGGCAAAAAAGTATTGCGACTGGACTTGCGCCCTGATTGACATTAATGCGCCACATAAAATGTGGCGTTTATGTAAGCTCTGACTCTGATCGGACAGACCGCTTACTATTATTGCCAATCATGGACTGTGGCTTTTTTTTTGTATCAAGTCGACAAGTGTCGCAAGATGCAAAAAGCAGGATAGTAAATTGCTACCGCCCGTACCTTTTTTTTTCTCACTTTCATATACCAAAATCAAAATGGCTAGAAGTGCTCGCTCCAGTACTCTCAAGGTCAACAACCAAAGACTGAAGAGCAAGGTTTTTGGTCCCGTTGAAGCTGCTCGTGCTGAGCGGCTCTCGGCCAAGCTCCTTGAGATTGTCAAGGCACCCAAACCGGTTCATGATGTGAGGATGGGTCAGTCCATTGTCGCTCTCAATAAATACTTTTCTATCACTGACAACTTGCAGATGAAGCTGTCGAGGACACGGAAGACAAAAAGGAGGACGAAGGTCAGTCTAAATACCCGAATCTTTCGTTACAACATGGTGTTGATCAGCCGTTAACCGTAAATCCAGAGATCGACATTGATAGCGCCAAGTCTGCTACCTCAAAGACTTCTTCCAGTAAGCGGATACAAAAGAAGCGCCGTGGTAAGAAGTCTAGTATTGTCTTCAAGACTTACAAGGACCGCAGCCGTGGCAAAAAATAAGTTGATTTAGGTGCATTATTGTTGTTCTCCTTTTATGGGTTTATGGGGTTACTGTCAGTTTTTCGTTTTTTTTTTGCACACACAACTACGAATACGTATTGCGCATAATCATTCATGCCAACATGTAAAATGTATAGATTTGTTGAGCAATTCTGCGACAGCAGAATTTGAGACTTCATGAATATTACACTGGTTTTCTCCACAATGCATCTTCAAGTGGCATGAAATTGCAATAGGCTATCAATGAAGAAGAGGCCATGACCTATTGTTACCAGTATTCACAGTGAAAATTATTAGTCTCATTCACATCGAAGGTGGAAGCAACTTGGTTATATCTCATGGGAGTTTATATAGTTAAATATAATCACGTGACACCGCGACCAGGTCGGCAGGGGTGCGACAGGGGACCGCGATCGGCCCCACGCTTCACTAGAACCAGGATTTTAAGTTCGTGGACGTGGCGTTTCCTGAAGAAATATGCATATATAGTAATGGGAAGGTATAAAAGTAGTACTTGTCAGATGGTTATAAGAGAATCCTTGTGTCACATATATTGATATAAACACTCTTCAGTCAAAACTATAGCCTCCAAATCAACCTGTTTATTCATATAAAGTGTTTACCTGACTTTTTTTGCCCGACTGTCTTTGTTACAGATAGTTCCATCATCAATCATTTGTGTCTTGGGCTTTTGTCAGACACCTTGTTCAATCCGCCAGTCTCGTATTGATAGTCAGATATCAGCAACCCACTTGACCATCGCAAACCTTATCATGCACTAATACATCCGGGACCATGCGTTTCGTGTCACCAAACCTACGGGTGGCCATAGTAGGCTTGGCCAACGTTGTTATCTGTATAGGACTACTAGTATTTGGATACGGATTTTTCCCTTACAAACCTATGTTTTCTGGGCTGGCAGAGAAGGACACATTGGCAGCTCATGATGTCCCTGTACCCTTTGACAAAGTCATATTCATGGTGATCGATGCACTACGAAGGTTAGTCAATCCCTTGAGCATCTTCCACAGTAACTATTCTGTCAAGCTGACTGATTGGTCTTAAGTGACTTTGTCTTCTCGGAAGCCAGTGAGTTTCACTTCACTCACAAGTAAGTTACCACTACAGCTATCGATAGAACACTCACTAGAACATTACCAGACTCATCAGTGAAGGCGCAGCTATCCCATTTACTGCTAATGCAAGGTCGCCTACTGTCACTATGCCTCGTCTCAAAGCCCTCACAACCGGCTCCATTCCATCATTCCTCGATGTGGTTCTAAATGTGATTGAGGGTGACCAGTCATCCTCTTTAGCGACTCAGGATAACTGGGTATTACAGATGAAAGCAAAACAAACTGGCGAATTGATCATGTTCGGTGATGACACTTGGCTGAAGCTGTTTCCCGGCGTCTTTGATCGAAATGATGGCACCAGTAGTTTCTTTGTTGCCGTAGGAAATGACCTTTGCCGTAGGATCTTGATCGTGATTAATGACTGGTGGCTTTAGGACTTCACAATCGTTGACAATAATGTCACTCGGCATATACCTGATGAACTTCGTAACGAGGGTTGGAGTACAATGATTCTGCACTATTTAGGCCTTGACCACATTGGCCACAAGTCAGGCCCGAATAGGTAAGCCAAGTTTTTGATCTTGAGAGAGGCACCCAACGATCTGACCAAAATAGTGTCAATATGAGGCCCAAGCAGCAAGAAATGGACAAAATAGTCAAAGACATTTACATGGCTTTGGAACAGCAGCCTCATCTCAATTCAACACTCTTTGTCTTCTGTGGAGACCACGGAATGAATGAAGCAGGTAATCATGGTGCTGCGTCTGTTGGGGAGACTTCGCCAGCAATGGTCTTTGTTTCACCAAAGTTCAAAACACTATTGGCCTCTTCCCGTCAGGCCCCATTACCTTGGAGAGATGATTTCGCGTACTATGATCACATGGAACAACCGGATTTGATTCCGACACTGGCTAGTCTCTTAGGCTTTCCAATCCCCAAGAATTCTCTCGGGACCGTTATGCCTCACTTTCTCCCCATTTGGGGAACATCGTATGAAAGAGAAGTCATCTTGAAGCGAAATCTAAACCAGATGTTGAAAGTCATCACAGCTGCATATGGCCCTGAACTTTTCAATGACAGTGACGAAGATCGTTGCACGGACTTGAGCTCTGATATAAAAAAACTTGCCTGTCAATGGCAGCAGCTTAGCCCTGATGATACAGGGACAGATGGACAGTGGGAGTATCTTGCTTTTCAGGTGAGTGTAGATGATTTCATTTATTTTATTCTTTGTACTAAAAATCCATAGGCCTTACGTAATGCCCAATCGCTGATGGCCTCGATGGCTAGCAAGTTTGATACTTCCAAGATCCTCTGGGGGTTGGCGATATCGGTTGGCGCAACCTTACTTGGACTGACTGTTTTATTCATGCACTCTGAAAGTACCCAAAACATTTCCGTCGTTGTTGTTGGCGTTCTGCATGGTATTTCGATGTTTTCCAGCACTTTTATAGAAGAGGAACATCAGTTGTGGTACTGGATGCTATCTTCACTAGTACCGTTTCTTGCTCGTGATCTCCGGGTATCTGAAAGGTATGTAAAAACATTGACTATAGTACAAATGTGGACTGACTGTATATAGGTATGTTTGGAGGGTATATACCTACGGGGTGCTCTTTGCGGCTACATTGTTACGTCTTCTACGAGCCTACAATCAGACTGGACAAAAGTTCGCTGGTGGTGATGACATAGTGAGCCTGTTTCTGATTGTTGGTCCATGGCCACTATGGTTGTCAAATCTTGACACCTTTACGCTTTTGCTGTGGAGAATATGGCCTTTTACGGAATCTACCATCCAGAACTCCATAATCCGGCACTACAAAAAGGTGGTTTTGCTTGGGACGTTATATCTTTTGTTCGTATTCAAATTTCGCAGTACGAAATTAGATTCTCCCGAGTTAACTCTCGGGTCATATGTCTCGTGGATCTGCTGGCCTGTACCACAGATCCCACTAGTAGACTTGGCAAGATTGTGTTCTCTAGGCATTATGCTTCTGGGCTTCTCAGTGTTGAGACACCCTCGGTTGAAAAACCGCGCCAGTAAGTTTTAATCCATCCTGTAACGATTCCCATTTCCACAACACAGAAATTCCTGACTGAATACAGTGAGTTTCCATCATCTCTTGACATTGGTGTTATTATTGCAGACTAGAGGTGTAAACATACCTCTGATCCTGATCAATGATCTCCTGTTCATATTGATTGGCTACATCCGTCTACAGGCCACCATGATTACACTGGTAACCATGATGTTGCAGTATGCTACATTCTTTGCTTTTGGTAGAACTAACTCCATCTCGTCTATCGATCTGTCCTGTGGATATACAGGCTTGCGAAGCTACAACGTCGTGATCGTGGGCATACTGACATATATCTCAAACTTTGCTGGCCCGATCTATTGGGCGAGTGCGCGTGGGGTCATGCTTGCTCATAACCAGGCCACACAGAGCCACGCTTCCCTCTCATCTTACCAGCGCCATGTTGTCGTGAGCTCCACGGTGATTTTCATCAGCGTGACAGCTGTCTTGTTCTCATGCTGGCATTTCCGGAACCATCTGTTCATATGGACAGTGTTTTCTCCTAAGCTGTTGTACACCGGTGCTTGGCTCGTCACACACCTACTGCTCGATTTGGGACTAACGGGAATTGTATACAAAATGGGAGTGGAATACCCTCCGATAGGAAACCAGCAAGCAGGTTCTAAATGAAACGTGAGGACGTTATTCGGAAGCTTAGACATCAGAGAGGATCATGACATTCAATACAAATACAAATAACTGCAATCAGCATAAGAATGACTCGACGTGAAGAGATATATACAGCAATGCCAAAGCAAAAGCCTAGTTATGTAATCCTTTCCTCACCTGAACTCCCAAACTAGACAAAACAAATAGCCCAAAAACAATATGAACATCAATGCAAAACTAATCAACCCAGACACTTGCCCCGTTATAGTAAAATTATTTGCGACGTACAGCCTTCTTTTTCCGCGCCACCATTTTTCTCGCGATTACCTGGCCCTGACCAGCATGCTTCATCTTGGGGTTTTTTCCTGGGGCTTCATCGTGTCTCTGACAACCAAACCTTCCGTTGGGACCTGCCTTGCGACTATTCTCATCCCTCTTGCCCTTGAAAATACGGGCCCCAGCCTGGGGAGTCTCGTTTTTATCCGTCTTCGCTTCGTGCCCTGCCTGTTGGGCCCGGCTGTTGCGGATCTGAGCGGCTCGGCGAGCGACAACTTGAGCATTCTCAATGGCAAATTCGACAATCAGACGCTTCTTCTTGCCATCGGCATCCTCGACAGCATGTCCGTTCAGCCAACGCAAAGCCATGAGAGCCCAACGATGAGAAGAAAACTCAATAAAACCGTAGCCACGACTCCGAGCACCCTCCTTCTCGGGCATCTTGGAACCGTCGACACTCTCAAACTCGATCTTGGCTTGCTTTACAACGCCAGTGCCCTTTGTCTTGCGGCCGTGTTTGGACTCCTCGAAATCAGTAGCCCTACGAGTCTTTTCTTCCCGAGACAAGGGTTCACGAAGACCGTCCTTGACTTCAACGGCAAACTCAACACAGGCTTTGCGAGCGAGGTGCTTTAGTTCCTTGGAACTCATGCTCTTGGGAATGTTGCGGACAGCCAGACGAGTTAGAGAAATGTGAAGCATGGGATTACTCTGGACGAGCTTTTTGCGCTGGGCCATGCTGGCTTCACGCATTTTGATCTCAGAAGGAGAGAGGGCCTTGTAAAGAGACGAACGCATGTCAAGAGCACCCTCATTGAGGAGGAACAAACGACGTTTGTCCTTCTCCCGACGAGAGGCAGCACCCTCACTAGCGAGACGGGTGGCATCGTCTTTACTGACAGCTTGAGTCACCTGGAGGATACGGCCATCCATGGTGTAACGTCCGGTAGGATCAGCAAACTCGTCGGTCAGCACAGACTTGCGAGCCTTCTTAGACAAATGAGCCGGAGCTGGAGCGATGCGAGGGGCTTCTTTGATACACTTGACGCGGTCATCAACATTGAAGAAACATACAAAACCAGTTCCAGCCGGGCGATCTGTGGCACGGTCCATGACAACGCGAGCATAACGGACAGCACCATGGCGGTCGAAAAAGGCTTTGAGAGTCTCATCAGTGGCAGTGAAAGGAAGGTTGCGGACGAAAATAGTTGACGAAGTATCTGTAGTCTTCTTGGACTTTTCTTCCTCCTCTTGCTTATCTTCGCAATCCTCTTCGTCATCAACATCCTTCATCTCCGCATCATCGTCATCTTCATCAGAAGTCGCATCTTCTGAAGAGATTTCCTCTTCCTTTTCAGATTCCAAATCAGTATTCTTGAAGAACATGGCGACATCACGTTCGGCTTCGGTCATTCCCGCAAACTCATACTCGTCACCAGCCCGCTTTTCGTCCTTGTTGTTTTCCTTCTTTTTCGGTTCCTTGCGCGCATCTTTCTCTCCGCGGTGCTGTTTAGTCTCCTCTTGGATTTGCTTCCGGTAAGTCTCCTTATCAACAGCCCAGTCAACAGCGATGGGACGTCCGTCAATCTCCTTGCCGTTCAGAGCCTTCAGAGCCTTTTCTGCATTCTTGTGGCCCCGCATGGTGATGAAACCATAACCAGCTAGTTTGCCCTTGTCATTTGGCAAATCAGAGTACTTGACTTTCCCAAACCCGGTGAACAGTTTGGCCAGTTGCTCACTCTTCTTGATACTCCAAGGTAGATTGCGAATGATCAGCTTAGGAGGTCTGAGTGCTTCGGCCATGGCTGCCTGACGCTTGACCTTGTTCTCAAGAACATTCTCGCGGTCGGCGCCAGGTTTGCGGGTTCTGCGCTCGGCAGTATCGATGCGGATCTTGGAGTTTTCCCACCGGATATTGTTGAGCTTCTTTTGTGCTTCCTTCGTATCTTCGGCATCGGCAAGAGTGACAAAACCATAGCCACGGGACTCCTTGGTTTCTTTATCCTGAACAACTACGGCATGTTTGACAGGGAAGTGTTGAGAGAAGAATTCGGCAAGAGACTCGTTAGTAGCAGTTTTTGGAATTGAGCGAACAAAAAGTGAACAAGAATCACCAACACATTGGCGCTTGTTAACGGGCTTGTCGGAGGTTTTGGCAGCAGTCAAAGGAGCATCTTCAATGTTGAAGTCATCGTCGTCGTGGTGTTGGCGTTTAACGCCATTGGTTTGAGGGGCACCCATTATATTATGAAAAAGAACAATAAAAATGTGCACGAAACCAAGGATTTATAGAAAACAAAATGGCAATTGGATGTCAGTATGATGTTGATATTCATTCATCCCATCACAATTCTACATCTTCCAAATTTTCTGGACGTCAAGGCATTTTCTAAATGATAAGATTTTTTTTTCTTATCTGATTAGCCGATATTCTACCGACAGACACATCTGCTAGGGACAGCTATGGTGGAGTACTAAACCTAAAGTGGAAATATGTAAACAGGACCACAACAGTGAGGGGCGCGAACATGCTACAAAGATTGGCAAGACTTGAAGTTCTAATGCACCTGAACAAACGCTAATACTTCCCGAGGACAGTACTCTGACTATTTTTACAACAACTTGTTAGGTTCCCTCTTCTTTATTTGGGAAAACTCTCTTTTTTTCTTCTATATTTATTTGTTAATCCCTGAACTTTTCAAGCCTCAGTGTGCCCTCATGCCAGCCAGGGGTGGAAGTCGTACCAAGGCGGCAAGCTCACGGTCTGCGGCCTCCCGGACAGACCATGTTGAGATCCCCGAAGAAGCTCCCGATAATGAGCTGAGACCACAAATCTGTACCATATTCCGAGATGCACAACGTACTACGGCATCACACCGCAAGTTCATAATCAGCTTACGAAAAATTCATGAGGCCTGCTGCTATGAGCCTGTGAATCCGAAGAAGGGGGCTGTCCATGATTTTGACGAAGAGACTTTTAATGCCGAGTTTATCCGGTGTGTCATAAGAGTCCTGTCTGTCAAAAAGTCCGAGAGTGTTGGTGAGAAGTCTATCAGATTTATTGGACTTTTCTTGCGTCATGCTAGCGAAAAGGACAACGAGATTGCTATGGAAGAGGTGGAGGAGGATGCTAGTGTGATGCCTGAGACACCAGCCACAAGACTCACTACCAAGCTCTTGGAAACCATTATGCCTCATACCGTCGCCAAGGACAAGTATGTCAGGTTTCGGTCAACTCAGCTCATGTCCCAGGTTGTGAATTCTTTGGATGCCATTGATGATGAGCTTTTTACCAAGTTGCGTCATGTGCTTCTCAAGAGAATTCGCGATAAAGAGTCTATGGTGCGAGCCCAGGCCGTCCTGGGTCTTACGCGGCTGGCTGGAAACGGCGCTGAAGGGAACTCGGATGACGAGGACGACACCGATGTCACTGCCAGCTTGTTGGGTAAGCTGCTTGATCTTTTGCAAAATGATCCCAGTGCCGAGGTTCGGAGAGCGTTGCTGGTCAACCTTCCGATTCTCCCCAAAACCCTTCCCTACCTACTTGAACGAGCTCGTGACCAGGACTCTCCGACTAGAAGAGCAGTCTATTCTAGGCTATTACCTGCTCTCGGCGATTTCCGACATCTTTCGCTCAGCATGCGCGAGAAGCTATTGCGATGGGGTCTACGGGACCGAGATGAGAATGTGCGGAAGGCAGCGGGCAAGCTCTTTCGGGAGAGATGGATTGAAGATTGCGCAGCAGCCCATATGGAGGAATCTGAAGATCCAGAGGCTCCCCCGCCAGTCCTGATGCCCAGTATTTATGGCTTACAGGAATTGCTGGAACGTATTGACGTGATTAACTCCGGTGAGGAGAACGGAGTTGCTATCGAAGCTATGAAGGGTTTCTGGGAAGGGCGGCCAGATTATCGCGATGCGATGATCTTTGATGACAGGTTCTGGGAAACTCTTTCTGCGGAGAGTGTCTTTATGGCGAGGACATTCAATGACTTTTGTCGTTCACATAGCAAATATGAGTACTTGGTTGAGGAAAAGATGCCAGAAGTGACTCGTCTCGCCTTCTTCCTCGAAAGATATATTGCGGCGCTCTTGGAGGCAATCAAACGAGTATCCGAGAATACCAACGAGGACGAGGAAGAGGACACTATGGAGCAAGAGTTTATTGTCAGTCAGTTGCTGCGGATATCCTTGACGTTAGATTACACTGACGAAGTTGGTCGGCGGAAGATGTTTGCCCTGCTGAGGCAAACACTTTCTATTCCTGAGGTTCCGGATGACATCACCAAGCTCATAGTGGAGGTTTTGAGAGACATCTGTGCTCCCGATGCTGCTGGCGAGCGTGAGTTTTGCAGCGTGGTCCTGGAGGCTGTTGCGGATGTCCATGACACTATCGCCGATGATGAGCCCCAGGATGATGGTGAGGAGAGTTTCCATTCTGCTCATTCCGACGTAAGTGGGACAGGTCATGGCCGCAGCAAGCCTCACAATAATGGGGCAGATGAGTCTATTAGTGAGGAGGAAGCTCAGGCCCAGGCTATCAAGGAGATTGTTATCAACATGAAATGCCTACACATTGTGCAGTGCATGCTCACCAACGTCAGTGGCAGTCTGCAGAAGAATGATCACCTTGTTGCTATGCTCAACAATCTGGTCGTCCCTGCAGTACGATCTCATGAGGCTCCAATTCGTGAGAGGGGTTTAGTCTGCCTGGGCCTATGTGCTCTGCTGGACAAAGCTTTGGCCGAGGAAAACTTGACTCTGTTTATGCACTTCTTTAGCAAAGGGCATACTACTCTGCAGATTACAGCTCTTCAAATCCTTACTGATATTCTCAATGTCCACGGCGCGCAGCTGCTGACTTCCAACCCAACGCTCCTCAAAGTATATGTTCGTGCGCTCAAGCTTGGTTCTCGAGGGCCAGAAGTGCAAGCAGCAGCTGTGGTGGCAGTTTCCAAACTTCTGCTCGGCCAGGTCGTCACTGATCCTGACGTAGCCTCGGAGCTTTTGAAGACATTGGTAATTACATACTTTGATCCTTCTAGCTCGGAGAACCAGAGTGTGCGCCAGGCCCTCAACTACTTCCTTCCTGTCTTCTGTTTCTCCCGCCGGGAAAACCAAGAACTGCTACGAACCATTGCACTAGATTCTCTCCATAGTCTCTATAATATCCGTGATGCATATGAAGATGATGATGACGCTGATGCGGGTGACGAGATGGTCAGCATGGGCACTATTGGATCTTGTCTGGTTGACTGGACCGATCCCCGGAAATGCTATAACACCGATGCTCTTGGAGAGACTGACAAGAAGCACGTGGAGGGTGACGCGCACATTGAATTCGCCTTTGACATTCTGGAGAGACTCAACTCCAACATGAGCCGTAAGTTGGCCCCCGCGATTTGTATCCTCTCACCACAGAGTGCAGATAGACGACTAACATTGATCACAGGAGATGAAAGGAAAACGCTGGCACCACTGCTGGGCAAACTCTACATTTCTCCTATTGCTTCTGAATATAAGCTCCGGGAACTCTTTACCGAGGTTTCGGATGCCGTTGACTCGAATCTCCTCAGCGACACTTCGAGCAAAAACGCTCTGTACAAGCTGCATGTCACCCTGGGCAAAATTGTGCATTCGCTTGGCGAAAAGCGTCAGCCTGATCAGAGTATGTCTGTCCTTAGCGGGGGCAACAGGACGGCTATCGAAGACTCTGTCGCTATCAAGGTTGAAACGTACGATGAAGGGGATGAAAGTGACTCGAAGCACGACGAGATGGTCATGTCTGATATGGAGTAATAAGCAGGGCAATGTTTTCTGGTTATGATTTATTTACAGCATCACAATAGAGTCGGTGGGTACCGTACCTCTTGCGGAATTTAGGTGTAACACAGAACTTTGTCATGCAATTGTATTGTTGGTGGTGAAAAGCCACACAGGCTATTCTAAAAGTCACATAGAATCAAGTGATGATGTAATAATCTTTTTAAGAATGGTCTGCTCTACTTAATGCACGGTAACAACAGCAGACCCTTTCTGGCGATCTGGTTGGCTTCCTAAGCACATGCAGAGTCCCAAAACAGGTGTCTTGGTATCTAATCCCAGATGTTGTATAGCGGATTTGATGGCATTGGTACTTGTTCTTCAAACTCTTGGTCAGGGAATCGTTAACGCGTTTTTTTCACCTGGATGATGATGCAGCCCATGTGAGCAGACACATCCGGATCAGACTGCGCCGGGATCCAGACCGGGATTACGATGTCACCACCGGGTGTATATAGTGGTAGCAAACACGGACAACATCGAGTGTAGAGAAAGAAAAAATCATCGATTAAAAGCGGCCTGTTTTCTGCCATAAACGCCGAAAATTGGATGATCTGATTGAAGACAAAACCGCGCAACAACGACTGTATACCCGGATTCTGTAGGCCCTCGAGGTTTTCCAGTACTGTTAGGCCGAAAAGTCTTTATAAAATCCCTCACTGATACACGGGCAGGAGAAAAGTCGCTTGAATCAAGCCGCAAGTTGAAGGCCACCAGAAGAATCACACAGGCAACGGATTCGCTAATCTCGCCAAGGTGAATAAATCGAGACATCAGCTTGTTATGCAACGTCCTTAGAGCCTGCTTCAATCCATTTCTATGAAGATGGCGACTGGCAGCAGCAACAAGAATGGACTACTCTATTGGCTGTGTAATCCTGACTTCTTATTGGTCCTCTGATATGTAGGTCAAGAGTGGCTATCTCAATCCAAGGGTGGAGGATTTTGCCACCCCTTTCATCACTGTTGGGGTCTTGTTGGCTGGGATCTGATTGTTGAGAGGATAAAAAGGTGGACACCTTGGATAGCGTATCCATCATAAGCATGAAGATATGGTAATCCTTTCTTAACTTCAGGCTGGTGCACAAGGCCTTGAAATAGGGATTCAAGCTCGACGGCTGATTTGACGTGTGGACCAACGTGTGAGCAGGCTCCACAAGAGGTCGGGCTTCGTCAAAAACAAAAATCATGTCTAGTTCCGTCTTCCTGGGCTTGCCATGTTATTGGCGAAGACGGCACTCTTTGATGCAGCCTTTGACGAGGTCGGTGCATTCATCATGGAATTTTTGTTCGTCGAGATTTTCCAGAATATAACTTTTTAAAAGCTGAGCGAGCCTTTTTTGCCAATCCCGATATTTCTTTTCGGTCTGGATTTTCCAGAAGCTGGAGTCTGGTATCTTTTGCGTTTTGGCACAAACAGCCAGATATCGAAGACCATACAGCAACAGATACCAACGAGGAAATATGTTCTTTTCATCGGTGCCTCTGATTTGCTTATCCATAACATCTGCCAGAAAAGATCTGGCAGGATAGTTGGTGGCAAAATATTTGCCGAATGATATGTAACATATAAATTGGACCCGATACCTGGCCAACTCCTTGACTATAAAGGTTTTCCTAATTCCAGATGGCCCAATTACTAAGATGTATGGAAACAGATAATCTCTCAAACTCCAAAGAAAATGACAATCCAAAATACAACGTAATGGTTTTCGGCTGTTCGGTGGTTGATCCCGATACGACTTCTCTCGTCGCCTGAAGGCCGTTATTTCCCGATAGCCTTGAGCAGCAGACCTACGAGATTCAACGGAGCCAAGATGTTGCTGAAGTCACTCGGCGGAAGGTCACATGTAAGTCGATACTAAGTTCCCAAAGACCTGGAGATGTTGTTTGGTTTGAAAGTCTAAGTCTTGTCAGAGCTTCTGAAATTTGGTGGTTGCCAACATTTGCGGATTGTAGATCTAAGAGTATACACTCGACCGGTAGAAGTGGGTGTAATTTTCTATACCGATTTCATTAAAGTGATTGATGGAAGCATCATACCACCCAGACCAATTAGCCAAGTGAGAACAGCATTCCCATGAACTAATGTTATGTCTTGATACAAAGGGGCCAGAAACACTCCCGTTGACTTCGGTTGACATAATGGCACAAGGGTGTCATGTTATGTTGCACAAAATTAGACCAAGAGAATCTGTTGTAAATTATGGTTAGCTAGCTGGTTACCAGAAACCTACAAAAATGAAAGATGTGTAAAGGGGAGCTTACACTGATATGAATTTGAAGATAGACAAATGCGAAAGGTTCGGCGTGATGAAGATGGAGACGATCGAGGGGAGTTGTAACTAAAGAGAATGAAGAATAGCTAGTAAACTGGAGCAGTACCATTGAAAAGAAAACATACCTTACTGAGCTCATGACGGCAATGCCTCATTTGATAGATGATGTAGATGTTGAAAGCGCATCAATGAATTGAGCATATGAATGGGGATTAAGATTGGATTCATGATTGAAAAAGTCGAGATTGACAGGTTTGACCATGGCAATACTGGACTTGGAGTAAGCATTAGATGCATTTGGTAGTTGCCGAACCAGCTGCTATTTATCAATTATTTATCAATATGTCGTAAGGGCTAACTAGCACATGACTAACATCTTAGGCAATACGTGAGGGCTTGCTGTCTTGTAGGAGACATCACAGCTGAATAATAATACTCTCAGGGTATTCTCAAGTTCTCGATATCCAAAATTAATGACATTAAGGTTCTGAACATTATATCCCTGTACATATATATGTTTAGTAACACAAAGATCAGCATTATTAAGACCTCGTATTAACCACTTACACAGCTCCAAGTACGGCCAAAGATACTATTCCATGGCTCAAGAATTTCATACTTCTTAACTTGAACCTGTAAATTCCTGTAAATATGGACCGCAAAAGTCGTCTAATAATATTACACGCCCTGTGACTTGACCGCACTTCCACTATATACGCAGAAAGGAACCCTGATTATATATATTTTATTAACTAAAACTATTCAACACAAAATGAGTGGCGAGAGCGGAAACACACAAAAAGTTCTTGGGACAAAATAAAAACCCTACCAATCTCTCGGCTTGCCATCTTTATTTACTTTGTTTTCGGCCAGTTCTTTATACTTTTCCTTGTCGTAATTGTTGGTCATGGACCAATGAGACTGGCTGCTCAATACTTTACCATTCTCATCCACGACCTTAGTGGTGTTCTTGGTATGGAGCATACCCATCCAGTCAATGTACTCATCCTTGGACTTGACTGTCTTGGTTTTTCTATCGCCTCGTGGAGTCTCAATTGTGACACTGCCATTGCTGTGAGAATCGACATCGAAACTCGACTGTAAACTGCTGCTTCCATCCTTGATAAGGTCAACAAATGTTTTAAAAGACTTGGCGCCAGAGTCGAAAAACGAGGTCCAGACTTCAGTCAGATCCTGCATGTCATCACCGGCCTTCTTGTCTTCATCAGATATGATAGCCCCCCGAGCTGCTTTCTGAAATTCACGGCGGAAATGATCAGCATAATCAAGAGAACTCAAGGCTCCTGAGAAAGGGGTTCCAAATAAGAGCCTATCCCACTCATCAGGTATCAGAGTTGTGACAGAGGTAGGAGTCAAAAGTTTGTTAGAGCTCAAACGTTGGATCCAAAAGGCAGGGGTCTCGCCGAACGGGAAGACCTGCCGAAGAAGGTTATGGAGAGAAACATGAGATTCGATCGGGGGAAGAGGTTTGGATGCAGCAACAGCGAGAAGATCCTCAAAGGCGTCGGTGAAAGTGAAGAGAGATGCATCAGAATCTGCGTGCAGGTCCGAAGGGCGAGGTTGACGCAGATGGGCAAGGTTGAAAGGGGAGTATGGGGAGTTTCTGATGAAATAGGCCCAAGCCAAGTCATGGGCAGGTTCTCCGGGTGCACTAAAAAAATCCCAAAGCATGTTTTGTCTCTTTGGAATGGGGATAAAAGTATCAAATGTTTGGTGTTTGTAGTATAGCCGTAAGAATCAGTACGACCTTTCGGTCAAAGACAAGACTCGGACGATTGTGTAGAACAAGTTGATAAAACGGCAACGTCTGCGGATTTGGCGTTACTTGGAATGACTTAGACCTTTGGATTATAAGCACAATATAGGTTGATTCACGAATGGTGTAAACTAGAAGTTTGAGAGAAGACTTCTATGCGGAATAGCACAGATTGATTGCAGATGATCAAATAATGTTCATAGTGGTGTGATCTTCTTTCAGTGCCACCTGAGCACCGTGCAGATGGAGATGCCAGTTGGATCGTATCTAGAGACAGCTGACAACAGTTGTTCTTAGAACGTCACCGAAGCCAAATGGAATATGCGCCACACATATGTGTATTTGAGCCACATGAAGCTCAAGCGCCACATATTCCGGAATCAGCGGGAGAACGCCAAGTCAATGAAATTCTAACCCTAGCAAGAAAAGAACCAAAGAAAAAAAAAAGCTCCTGTCACGAATAAACTTCAATTAGTGGTGCATGTTGACATATGATTGCTTTGCTTACTGTAAACCAATCAATCCATGCTTTCAAGTTCGCATCTTATATGTAATAATGAGAACAGCCCGTGACCCCGTCAGTCGCCAACAGGACTTTGCATGATTGGCAGTTGCGGTTTACATACAATCTGCCGGCCTGGGCGCCTCACCGAACAGTCAGTCAATCGATGCAGACATACTCTAGACATGTTCTGCTGGCAATGACACAGATATCTGAATGCTTACAGTCAGTTCCGGACCGTTTTGTTTATTAGGTGGACCTCTGAACCACTCCGCTTTCTCATCACCTTTACGATCCCATCGAATTCCCTATCTTCACGACTTATACAGTGAGGGAGTCGGGATCTCTCAATTTTTGCGCTGTACAACTCGTTTTGCAACTTATTTTCAATGCACATATTCTACTGATGATCGCTCATTGTATGTCTCGGATTCTCGGTAGCCTTGACGGAGCCACCCCAGGCCCAAACGAGACAGACAAACAGACAAAGTTGATGCTGAGATCTTTGGTGTTTAGAAGTAATGGGGTGCCTTGGCTATCCAGAGATTATAGTGCAGCAAGGCCCTGGCAAATTATCGCCAGGCTTTCTCAGCATTATATGTTATACTGTGCTTCCTGGGCCCTTGGTTTTCTTTTTGTCAATTTTGGTTTGGTTGGTTTACATATCATCTCATAATTTACCAAAATATCGTGGCTTTCAATTTACTCCTGGCCATCCCTCTATCACGAAGCCCCCCCGAATCCCGACAGCGAACCATTGAAAGGCGAACTGAAGAAGTAGAAAAGAAAACAATCTAGCCCTCTCCCATCTAGGTTGCGCCCGCGCGCTCGTGCATTTACCAACCATCAAGTCGAGATTCAATTGTACCCTTTAAAACACACCGACCACAATATCTACAACAATTCCAGGTTGAAATTTTGTTGCGCAATTTCTGTTTTTTTTTTTCCTTTTTTTCCTTTTTTTTTTTTTTTTTTTTTTTTTTTTTTTTTTTTTTTTTTTTTTTTT
>JARQWA010000128.1:0-34301 GCA_030294605.1 Ambrosiella beaveri
TATACAATCAGCAGAAAACTGTAAAGGATTCTCAGAGACTACACGCCAAATATCTGATTCAAAAGATAAGGATCTTAAAGAATTTTTTAAATGATTAGCAGGTGTTATAGACGGTGACGGAAACTTTGATATTAGAAATATTAGTTCTAAGTTAGTTTTAAAAGCTATTAGAATTAAATTACATGACAGAGATATTAGAATTCTAAGTTATATTCAAAATACTTTACACATAGGTCGAATTAGATCTGATAAAAATAAACCACATTCAATGTGAATTATCAGTAAGAAAGAAGAAATGTTATATTTAATTAATAATATTAACGGTTTAATTAGATTAAAAGTATCAGGATTAATTAAATCTTGTGATTATTTAGGTATAGAATATAAAGAAGCAAATTATAATATTGAGCCGTATGATCCTTATTTAGCAGGACTAGTCGATACAGATGGTAGTATTGTGTTTAATTATGCTGGAAATAGAATAGAATGTAATTTAGAATTTCAACGTAATGAATTTAGTAATAAATTAAATTTCGACAATGTAATTCCTCATTATAAACCTGCTGTTTTAATCCGAGAATCTCATGACTCTATAGCATATAAGTACCAGAATGTTAAAGGTATGGTATTCTTATATGATTATTTTATGAAAAATAGATTATATTCTGATTTTAAATTTTATAGAGTTTCTAAAATTAAAAAATTCTTAGATGTAAGAGAATTTAAAAATGAACCTAAGGATAGTTTAGAATTTAAAAAGTATTCTGAATTTGTTTTAGATTGAATTCAATATAAAAATCCTTTATGATACAAAGTACCTTTTGTAGAAAAAATTAGATAATGATATAGTCCACTATTTAGAAAATAGATTTAATTATCTTTTTTTTTAATCGGCATTTCCACTATGTTTTAAGTATGGGAGCAGTGTTTGCAATGTTTAGTGCATGATACTATTGAATACCTAAAATGATAGGTTTAACTTATGATTTAACTTTAGCAAAAGTTCAATTCTGAATCTTATTTGCGGGGGTTAATATCACTTTCTTCCCTCAACATTTCTTAGGTCTACAAGGAATGCCTCGTAGAATCAGTGATTACCCTGATGCTTATGCAGGTTGAAATTTAATTAGTAGTTTCGGTTCAATAGTTAGTGTAGTATCTGCTACATTATTTTTATATATTGTTTACAAACAATTAGTAAGTGGACAACCAGCTAAAAGAAATGTATGATTAGCACCACAATTCTTCTCTGATACATTAAGAGTATTAGCTTCTAGAGCTACAGTTAGTTTAGAATGATGTACATTATCACCTCCTGCTCCTCATCCATTTGTTTCTTTACCAAAACAAAGTTAATAATAGATAGGACGAGTAATTTTTATTAAAAAATAATTTTATTTTTAAAATTTGCTTTTAATAAAAATTGGGAATATAGTAGGAGGGGAGGGGGCAAGGTTTTGCACTTCTCCTTCATAATTCTAAATTATCAATAGTAAAATAGAGTGAATAACAAATTATTAAACTGAAAAATTAGTTTCATAACAATTTAGTAAGTATATTTATTTATTTCACTGTATAAAATTTTATTTTTAAATAAGATTATTTAGGTGGCAAGGTTTATATTTTAGAGGTTTATTTCCATAAGATATATATCTTGCAAATCTCTTAGACTTTAATGGAAAGTCATATTAATAATATATTTTAGTTCGAATCTAAGGGGAGATTTTAATAAAGTAGGAAGGTTATCACTTCACATATGGTTATCTATTTATTTATATGGAGGAACCTGTAAAGGAGGGGTCAATTAAAGGAGGCTTACTTTTTACAGGGGGTATTTCATAGGGCCCGTTTCGCACTGAAAGAAGGAGTAGGGCAAGCCCCTTAAATTGAGGAGAGTAAAGGAAATATTAAAAGATATTTTTCTAAAACTGGGCTAATTGTCAGTACGCAACCTACTCAAAGATGTTATATTTGTAATCATTTTATAGCCCTATTAGGAGGCAATATTAAAGTTACTTAAATGATTTTTTGGCAAGTTTTTAGGTTTAAATTTGACTAGTCCGGATGAAGGTGGGGGAATATGATTTTTTTAAGTTTAAAAATTTTACTAATTATATAAATTTTTTTATAATACATAATAAAAAAGATATTAAGTAGGTCCTATTTTTATATACCAAGATGTGGTCTTTTTTTTAAGCCCTCAAAGGATTATAGCTTAACCGTAGGAACTAAAAATAATTTTTTTTAATAAATCTAATAAGATTTTCTTTTGTGCGGCAGGAAGGTTAGGCCTTCGGCGAAGGGATCTATGTTCCTATTAAATGCCTCATTTGGAGTTATTTGTAAATTTATTTTTATAAGGTAGAAAACCTTTCATTTCACCGTGTAGCCTAATTTTTTTTTTAATCTAAATTAAAATGGGGGGGGGGGAGGCTATGCCTCACACTATGTAATTAGTAAGGACTAATTTTTATTTTATAAATGATTATAGTGCCCACTGGGACACGAAAATGTTCTTTTTTTTTCCCTATCATAATAACCTAATTCGTTTGTTTCACTCATCAAAAAAAGTTTATAATCCAACAAGTAGGGTGAGGATGTCCAAAGGACATTGGGGGGTAGCTTACCGAGCTTGCTGCGCCAGCATGGCGCAGCAGCCCTTAAAAATGACATCGTAAAGATGAAATTAAAAATCTCATTAGTTTAATGGTAGAACAGGATACTTCTAATATTCTAATTTTAGTTCGAGTCTAAAATGAGATTTTTTTTAATATATTTAATTTTATTATTTTTAATTTTTTATAATATTTACTATTTTATCTTTTATAATTAATTTTATAAATATAATAAATTATTTTAATATTATATAACTTTTTAATAAGGTAATAAGTCCGACCTTATTTTTTTTTTTATTTAATCAATAATATAAGATTATATATTAACCCTTAATCCTAGTCCATTGAACGCTTGCATGGCTTTGCACCCAGCCGGAGGCGCCAGGATTATTAGGTATAATAAACTAAAATTTGTGTGTTTTTTTACTAATATTATTAAATAATTATTAAAAATTAAATTATTTTTAGTTTAATTAATTTATTAATAATGTATTTTTTTTCTTCTTTACTTTCTTTATTAGAAGTTTTATTATTATTATTACCTATTTTAATTGCAGTAGCTTTTGTAACAGTAGCTGAAAGAAAAACGATGGCTAGTATGCAAAGACGTCTAGGGCCTAATTACGTAGGATTTATGTAAAATTCCTGTGTTAATGGAATCCTACCCTACCTTGTGTTTTTATTTTTCTACGTCTTATTAAATATAATAATATATCTTTATATCAGTGGGGTAGCTAAGCTATGTTATGCGAAGCTGAGCCGAAGGCTTAGCCCCGTATTCGAATTAATGATAAAGCAGGTAGATATGTTAACGAGGGAGTATATTACCTGTTTGTTTGTCGTAATTATATCTTTATAGTAGTCTTATAAAAGTGCAAACAAGGGGGTAGGAAAATTTTAAGTCCTCTTTATAAATATAATTTATAAAGAAAAAAGGGATGAATTTCAAGAAATACTTTTAAGTTAACTTGAAGCGAAGCTTATAATCAATCATTGTACCTGGAAATATATCTATAGTGTATAATATAGACTTTTATAAGATCGTTCAACGACTAGAAAATAAATCTTATATATTTTCATAGTGTCCCTCTTCTTACTAATTTTACGTAATTAGTGGCGGCAGCTAAGCTATGTTATGCGAAGCTGAGCCGAAGGCTTAGCCCTAATTTATTGTGTAATAAAGTAAGTAGAAGACATAGTCTGAACCATTTTGTGAAATATGGAAGAGTGTAATTATTTAGTGCCTTAGGGAAGGCTTTGCCTCCCGAATGACTAATATTTTGTGCATTATTAACATAGTTGACTACGGGCTTCTTCAGGCATTTGCAGATGCTTTAAAACTTATATTGAAAGAATATGTAGCTCCTACGCAATCTAATTTTATTTTATTCTTTTTAGGGCCTGTTGTTACTTTAATTTTTGCTTTATTAGGTTTATCAGTAATTCCTTTTGGACCAGGGTTATCCATATCTGATATGGATTTAGGTATATTATATATGTTAGCTGTATCATCTATAGGGACATATGGAATACTATTAGCCGGATGAAGTGCTAATAGTAAATATGCTTTCTTGGGGTCATTACGTAGTACTGCCCAATTAATAAGTTATGAATTAGTTTTAAGTTCAGCAATTTTAATCATAGTAATGATAAGTAATAATTTAAATCCTAATATAAATGTACAATTTCAAAAAATAATCTGATTTATGATACCTTTATTTCCTATATTATTAATATTTTTCATCGGTTCAATAGCGGAAACCAATCGAGCACCCTTCGATTTAGCAGAGGCTAGTTTATAGATTTGGTCTCTTTAAAGATCACATATTGCTGGAAAATCTTGTATCTGACGATAAACTTGATTATCAGCAGGATTTTATTAAAAAAAATCTTCAGAGGCTAAACGTGATCATTTAATATTTAATATGTTAAATAAGATATAGTCCAAACTTATATGAAAATATAAGATAATATTTAAATTAATTAAACTTAGAAGTAATATAGGGTGTTCCTTACCTTTTAAGTATAACTATTGTTTAAATCTAAATATGAAAAGATGTTTTTCATCTAAATCTTTGAATTCAGATACAGGATTAAACCCGGTAGCTATATTAGAATTAATTGAATTATATAATAAAGATTATATTAAATCCCATAGAGAGATATTACATAATAAAAGTGGTATTTATTCTTTTTTTAATACTGTGAATAATAAACAATATATTGGTAGTGCTAAAGATTTGTTTATAAGACTTAATGAACATTTAAATAATAAAAAATCTAATGTTAATCTTCAAAAAGCTTTTGTAAAATATGGTTTAGATAAGTTTCACTTTATAATTTATGAATATTTTACCTATGAAAGTAAAATATTAAGTAACAAAGCATTAACAGATCTAGAAACAAGATACATTCAATTTTTTGAAATAACTGAACTTTATAACATAAAATCTGAGGCTGCTAGTTCTATTGGATATGAACACACAGAGGAAGCTAAATTAAAAATGAAAGAATTCTATAAAGATAAAAATAATCATCCCATGTTTGGTAAAAATCATACTGAAGAAGCTTTATCTTTAATTAGTAAACCGGGAAAATTAAATCCCATGTTTGGTAAAAAACATAACGAAGAGACTAAAAAAATTATAGCTTTAAAACAAAGTAAATATGAAAATGGTGTTGGAATTTTTGACTTGGAAGATAATTTATTACATAGATTTAACAATAATGTTGAATTAGCTAAACATTTAAATATATCTAAAGTTACAGTAGGAAAATATTTAAATAATAATTTAGTTTATCAAAATAAATTAAAGTTTAAACCTATTACTTAATAGCAGTTTATTTATTTTTGGAATCTGAACTTGTTAGTGGATTTATGACAGAACACGCCGCAGTAGTTTTTGTTTTTTTTTTTTTAGCTGAATATACTTCTATACTTTTAATGTGTATATTAACAAGTTTATTCTTTTTAGGTGGATATTTAGAATTTATCCCTGTATTAAGTAAATTAGAATCTTATTATGGTATCTCTTACGTATTTTCAAGTTTTTATGGTAGTTTTTTATTAGGGATTAAAACTTGTTTACTTGTTTTTACATTTATATGATGTCGTGCATCTTTCCCCCGTATACGTTACGACCAATTAATGTCGTTCTGTTGAACTAAAATTTTACCTTTATTATTTGCTTTTATTGTTTTAGTACCTTCTGTATTATATAGTTTTGATGCTATTACTGTAAATATACAATTGTTTTAGGAGTGTTAAAGCACTCCGCTAAAAATTTTTATATTTAAAACTTTAAAGAAATTGGGATAAAACAAAAATTTTTTATAAAATCCTAATTTATAGACCGGTCGTATGTAATTTAACATAATTCTATATAAATATAGAATTATGTTCTTAGCCTCAATGGTTATCACACCTTTAATAGGTATCTTTTTAATTTCAACTCTTACAACCTACAGATTTAATACTAGATTAGTTAGTAAATATATAGCTATTACAACTAGTGGTTTAAATTTGATAATTTCGATTATAATTTTTACATTATTTAATAATAGTAGTAATAACTTTCAATTTGTAGAAGAACATTATGAAGTCAGATCGTTCGATATTTATTTAGGTGTAGATGGTATATCCATTTATTTCGTTTTATTAACGACTATATTAATGCCTATAGCACTAGTTGCTAATTGAAAATCAATCAATGAGAATGTCACATCTTATTTAGTCATTATGTTATTATTAGAATCTTTACTCTTAGCTAATTTTTTAGTTTTAGATATATTTTTATTTTATATTTTCTTTGAAGCGACATTACCTCCTTTGTTTTTATTAATAGGTTTATTTGGATCAAGTAATAAAGTAAGAGCAGGATATTATATCTTTTTATACACATTGTGAGGATCTCTATTTCTATTATTATCTATATTAAGTATATATTCTATAATGGGAATAACTGATTTTGATATATTATTTAAAGCTAATTTTAATAGCCCTATTCAAATAATATTATTTTTGGGGATATTTTTATCCTTTGCTGTCAAGACTCCAACTATCTTCTTAAATAGTTGATTATTAAAAGCTCACGTTGAATCACCTTTAGGTGGAAGTATAGTATTAGCTGGTGTAGTTTTAAAATTAAGTTTATATGGTATATTTAGATTTATATTACCTATACTTCCTAAAGCTTCTGTGAATTATACTTTTATAGTATATACTATAGGAGTACTAACTATAATATACGCTAGTATTAATACTTTAAGAACTATAGATATTAAAGAATTAATTGCATATAGTTCTGTTTGTCATGCAGCAGTTTATTTAATTGGAGCTTTTAGTAACTCAGTTCAAGGTGTAGAAGGTAGTATAGTATTAGGATTAGCTCACGGATTTGTCAGTAGTGGGTTATTTATATGTGCAGGGGGAATTCTGTATGATCGAACACATACAAGAATTATATATTATTATAGAGGATTAACACATTTAATGCCTTTATTTTCTATTTTATTCTTTATTTTATGTTTAGGAAATTGTGGAGCACCTTTAACTGTTAATTTTGTAGGTGAATTTATGTCATTATTTGGTGTTATAGAAAGATTACCTATATTAGGTATTTTAGCTGCTACATCTATAGTCTTTTCTGGAGGATATACTATGTATATGTATAATAGAACTGCTTTTGGTGGAGTATATACAGTCCACTTTAAAGAAATAGGAGGATCTATCTATGACATTAATAAAAGAGAATTCGGATTATTATTTGTATTAATCGGATTAACTGTTATATTAGGTATATACCCTAATATTATTTTTAATACATTACATTACTCAGTGTGTGATTTACTTTATAAATTATAATGTAATTAAATAATTAGGGATATTTTCGTGGCCCTGCTGGTCAGTCCCGCAGGGACGCAAATAAAATATTTATTAAAAAGTAAAAGCGATATTAGTTAAATAAGGCATACCCTTATTTAACTAAGATAAAGTAAATAAATATAAATCAAGTGCGCTATGAAATACTAATCTAAACTAAATCAGGGTTAACACTAGCGTAAGCGCCCTCGGAAGGGTAGCGCAACTCGGGGACGATGTCCCTATGAAATGCATGTTTACACAGCATAAAAAAAGAAAATAAACCAGAATTCTAATCGAGAAATACTTAATTATTAGTATTAATAAAAAAAAATAAAAAAAAAAAGAAAAATGCCTCAATTAGTACCTTTTTACTATATGAATGAATTAGTATTTAGCTTTTCTTTAATAGTAGTAATATTATATTTATTATCAAAATATATTTTACCTAGAATAGTTCGTTTATTTATTTCTCGTATTTTTATAAAAAAAATAAAAGAATAATATTATACAACAATTAGATTATTTAAAGACTTATATTTTAAACAAATAAAAAGTATGAATTCATTTTTTAATAACATACAAATATTTAGTCCTTTAGAACAATTTGAAATAAGAAATTTGTTAAGTATAGATTTACCTGTTTTAGGTAATTTACAATTTTCATTAACAAATGTTGGACTTTATTTAATAATAGGTTCAGTATTTATAATCTTATTAGGATTATTAAGTAGTAACTATAATAAATTAGTTGGGGATAATTGATCTATTAGTCAAGAAAGTATCTACGCTACTGTGCAATCTGTAGTAGTAAATCAAATAAATCCTAATAAAGGACAAGTTTATTTTCCTTTCATTTATGCATTATTTATCTTTATTGTGTTAAATAATTTCATGGGATTAATTCCTTATAGTTTTTCAACTACTAGCCAATTTATTATCACTATGTCTTTTAGTTTTGTTATCGTTATTGGTGCAACAATCTTAGGATTAGCAAAACATGGATTAAAATTCTTTTCATTATTCGTACCTTCAGGTGTTCCTTTAGCCTTAGTGCCTTTATTAGTTTTAATTGAATTCATTTCATATTCAGCTAGAGCTATTTCTTTAGGTTTAAGATTAGGTGCTAACATAGTAAGATGGGAGTTGAGTTGGTTCCCCATTTTTTTGTGTAAAAAGAGCCAAATTCCGGGGAAGCCTTAAAGTTATAATTACCAAACACTAACTTAAAAGAGTTGGGTGCGGCTAAGCTAATCACTTAGGTAAGGTAAAAAGATTATAAATCCATGTAAATGGAATAGGTAATCGCGGATCTAAAATACCTCTCTCGAATAATTATTATTTGATGATGTGTAAAAGAGCAACGAGTAGACGGTTCTTCAGTATTAAATACTGTAAGGTGTACTCTAGTCACCGGGAAAGCCGGCTCTTGAAAGAAATTAAGTAATTCAAGATTAAAGATATCACAATAGCCAATCCTTACTAATAAGATTTATCTTATCTTATTTATTGTGTATAAAGGAAAATTCATATTTATTTATGAAAAAAAGCTAAGTTATTAGCGCCTTTAAAGAAAGGATAATAATTAATTAATTTTTTTTTTATTATTCCTTTAAAGAAAGGAAAAATTTGTGTACGATTATTATTATACTTATTAAAAATTTGACTAAAAATTTATATAGAAATATTTAGAGCAGTGCAAGTTAAAGATCCATATAATTCACTTATTACTTTTAATTTTTCACATTGTTATGTCTCACGAAAGAATGAAACATCTATAAAGTTCTTACATAGATTAAGTATTATTAGGACATATTCAACTTTAAATAATAATGATTCTTCTTCGATATCGGGTGAGGGAGATGGCGTCCTAAATGAGAACTTAGTTGTTTTCTTAGATGCGGATAAAGATAAATTTGATATATTGGAATATGTTAAAGGAAAATCCGGAATTTATATGTGAACTAACAAATTAAATGGTAAAAAATATATAGGTAGTTCTATGAATTTAAGACGAAGATTATTTCAATATTACAGTGTTAATAGATTAATGAATGAAAAAAGTATGCCTATTTGTACAGCATTATTAAAATATGGATATCAAGGTTTTACATTTACTGTTTTAGAGTTTTGTAATTTAGAGAGTCTTATGGAAAGAGAGAAATATTATTTTGATATTTATAATCCTGAATATAATATATTAAAAATTCCAGGAAGTCCATCTAGAGGATCAGGTTGAAAACATTCAGAAGCATCCAAAGAAAAAATGAGAGAAGCTGCTAAAATATTAAAACAATCTTATGAACATATAATGAATAAGTCTAAGGGTCAATCTTCAAGTATGAAAGTGGTAGTTATGGATTTAGAAACTAATACTGAAACTACTTATCACGCAATTAGAGCAGCAGCTCGTGCTTTAGATATCGATAAAAGATATATTGAATATTATCTTTATATAAATCAAAAAACTCCTGTTTTAGGTAAATATACTTTTAAATTGGTTGATTTTGAAAACAAACAAGTAGAGAGAGACTATAGAATACAGAAAAATAGTCAAAAATTGGAAGTTACAAATGATAAAACTAAAGAAGTCAAATTGTATCCTTCAGTAGGTGCAGCTGCGAGATTTTTAGGTATTCGTCAGTCAGGAATTTCACAATATCTGAAAAGTAAAAAAATTAGACCTTATAAAGGTTTATACTGAATTAAATTAGTATAACACAAATTAGTTTTCTTTTATATTAAAGTAGTGAGGGTAAATTTGTTGACACGCACATCAGGGCACTTATTATTACATATTTTAAGTACTTTCACTTACAATATTATGAGCGCAGGTGTAATTTACTTTATTTTAGGGTTAATTCCTTTAGCTTTTATTGTTGCTTTTGTTGGATTAGAATTTGCTATAGCTGTTATCCAAGGATTAGTGTTTATTATTTTAACTTCTTCTTATATTAAAGATGCTTTAGAATTACATTAATACAGTAAAAAAAATTTTTTTTTATTAGCGGAAGGCGTTAGCAGTTCAGCTCGGGACTTGGATCTATTATTAGGGCAAGTCCCATTTTTTAATATTATTAATAAGATGAGGAAAATATCCATCTTATTAATAAGTCTTGTTAGTTTAATGGAAAACCTAGTGGGGGTAAGACTATAATTTTAGTTCAAATCTGAAACGGGATTAGCTACAATATTAAATACAGTAGTAAGTTAAGGGGCCTGGAGGAGCCCTTTTATATATACATTATTTATTTTTATCAATAATTGGAATAGTTTCTTATAGTTTTGTTTCAATAAGTAACTAGGGGATAGGTAGGTTACCACTTTTTTCATAAATTTATAATTGCTTATTTAATTTTTATAAGTTATAATAATTATAAAAATATATGTGTAAATAAGTTAATCTTATTTAGTTCTTCCGGGGAAATAAGATTAATATTACTACAAAAAGATAAGAGATCTGATGAAAAGTTAGTTAATTAATAAGTCAAAAGATTTGGTTGTCATAAAGAAAGTAATTTATAATAATTTATTATTAAAAAAAAATTTTTTTTTATATAGGAATCCTAATAAATATTAATTTAGTAATAAAAATAGAGACAGGACGTAGCTTTTTTATCTCTTAAGTTATTTTCTTAACTTAAGCTTTTATAATTTTTATTTATTTTTACCATTATGTAGTGATATTAAACTATCACTTTTCATAGATGAGTTTGGTGATGGCTCTGATTGAACGCTGTCTAAGTGCTTGACACATGCTAATCGAACGATTAATGCAGTTAAAAAACTAAATTAATAGTGGTGTACAGGTGAGTATTAGATATTTTTGCCGACCTTAAAGTGAGAGGATGGTAAGATCTCTTATAAACAAAAAGGGTTTAACTGCTTTAAGAGGACGATAAATATCATAGAGAGAGGTAATAGTAAAAGTAATGGTTTCACTAGCCGCAGATTCTCTTAGTCGAAACTGAAAGGTTGATCGATCACATTGGGCCTGAAAAAATCCCAATGCAAAAACGTACAGCAGTGAGGAATATTGGTCAATGGTCTAACGGCCGAACTGGCAACTTAGGGAAATGCTGATTAATTAATATTTAAGAATATTACATAATTTTGTTTATGTAAAAATTTAAACTAATATGCAGTAGTTGTGAAGTTTTGTCTACATATTGATAATGACAATTTGTATAAACAGTCTCGACTAATTACGTGCCAGCAGTCGCGGTAATACGTAAGAGACAAGCGTTATTCATCTTAAATAGGTGCCTATTGATTTAGGAAATCAAGAATGTGCCTCGGATTACCAAATTCCGGGGAAGCCCTAAAACTGTTGGTACTTTGATATATATGAAAATATATACGCGACTTTGCTCCAGGCATAGTAGCAGTAACAATTCAACAGATGATGGAAACTGAAATGGGTAATCGCGGATCTAAGTCAATTAATATTGTTAAAAATTTTAATGAGAATTTAATTGTAAAAGAGCAACGAGTAGACGGTAATCATGCCGGGTTTAGCACACCCGGTGTTAAGATGTACTCTAATGGATTTTTAAATAAAATCATCGAAGATAAAACCTTTCTTAACAATAATATTATTAAAATGAAATATAAAAATTGTCGAATGTATTCTACTACTTCTAGGGAGCTTGTGCCTGAAAGTATAGACAATAAAATTGAGCTATCTAATTGATTTTTATGTGGGTTAATAGACGGGGAAGGTTGTTTCCGGATTTCTTTTTCTAAAACTAATAGAAAAATAGGATGAAGGGTTCAACTTTTCTTTCAAATTAATCTTCATGAGAGGGATAGAGCACTTTTAGAAGGAGTAAAAGCTTTGCTTGGAGTAGGAAAAATACAAATTTCAGGGAAAAATCTTATTCAGTTTAGAATTCAAACAATAGAAGAATTAACTATCTTGATTAACTATTTAGATAAGTATCCTTTATTAACTCAGAAAGTTGGGGATTATATGTTATTTAAACAAGCTTATTTTTTAGTTAAAAATAAAGAACATCTTAACAAAGAAGGTTTAGAAAAATTAATAAGTCTAAAGGCTTCGCTTAATTTAGGATTAACTGAAGATTTACAAACTGCTTTTCCAAATATAACACCTGCTACTAGAGTACAGAATCTTAATGTAAAGATTCCTAATATTGAATGGTTGTCTGGTTTTATTTCAGCTGAAGGTTGTTTTATGGTGGGAACTAGTAAGTCTAAGGCTTATTTAAGTGGTTACCAGATTTATTTATTATTTTCTATTTCTCAACATGTTAGGGATGAATTACTAATGAATTCTATCAAGGATTTTTTAGGTTGTGGTAGTTTAGTTCGTAAGTTTGATGTGATTGAGTTCCAAGAGAAAAAATTTTCTAATATTTTAGAAAAAATTATTCCTTTACTTGAAAAATCGCCTATTTTAGGAGAAAAAGCAAAGGATTATAAGGATTTTAAAAAAGTAGCCGAATTAATGCTAAAAAAAGAACATTTAACTGAAGGAGGTGTAGCCAAAATTCTATTTATAAAAAATGGAATGAATAAAGGGAGAATGTAGTAGGCTCGATTCTGAATGAGAAAGTATCCTAATAATATTATTACAGATAAATAATAAAAAAAGTGTTATTTAGTATTAAGCCACTGAATAGTACATGCCATGTTAAAGGGTACACAGACGGTCAAATTGGCTTTATATGAAGTAGTTTTTGACTAGAGTTTTTTATAAGAGAGGGTAGTACTTTTAAGCGGAAAGTTGATATTTTTTGATGCTATGGGGACTGGTAAAGGCGAAGGCAATCTTTTAGGTAAAAACTGACGTCGAAGGACGAAGGCTTAGAGCACGAACAGGATTTGGCACCCTAGTAGTCTTTGCAGATAATGATGAATGCCATAGGGTGGATTAAAAAAAAATCTGTACTATAAATGAAAGTGTAAGCATTTCACCTCAAGAGTAAGACGGCAACGTAGGAACTGTAAATTCGTGAAAAATTAAAATTGTTATTTTTAACAATTATTGCAGTGTTGGTTAAACTCCAACTCTATAAAATTAAATTTTATTTTAGTTTTTAGATCTAAATAATGTAATTTTTTATAAAGGTATTATATAAAAAATTGATTGTCTATATATTTTAACCAAAAATCCAGGACTAGATTTCACTAGTATAAAAGTGAAGCTAATTTATTGGTTTATTATGTACGTATTTATTTAAAATATAGGTTATATTAATATGTAAAATTAAGAAGTTATACTATAGCAGTCATATCTAATAGGATAGAGAACGTAATTGGCCTTAGGGAGCTTAAGCATAGAGCTTGATAAGGGGTAGAAACGCATACGACCTTGAATAAAGGAAATAGACGTATATTCGATTATAGTTTATCTAGGCTAGCACAGGTTCGCTTAGTTTAGCTTAGGAGGGACACGATATTTGTAGGGGAAGGCTTTGCCTCCCACAATAAGACTATTATTGCTTATGAGTCTCAACTGGTAGTAACATCTTGGCCCGAAAGGAGGAAGGGAAGTTAACCTAGATGTGTAGTATAAATAAAATCTTTATTTTAATAATTTACAGTAAAAAATTTTGTAAGTTAGGGCGGAGTCAAGGTTGTAAGTAAATATATTTGGAGAATGTGCCTACAAAATAAAGTTTTGTTTTGTAATTCTAACTAAGTTTATAGCTTTTTAAACAAATATAAAAATTAATAAGCTTTAAAAAGATTTTCTTTTATTAAAAAAATATTTCTGGTGTGATATTTGAGAAGTTAGTTTATTAATTTTTGAAAACAGATATACTTCAGGGCTTGTAGAAGACCTTTTAATAGTCTACCGAGTAATTACTAGTTCGTATAAAATATAGTATAAACATTAATAAATAAAATATAAAACATGAAAAAAAATTTAAAACAATATAATATAAATAATTTAAATAATAATTTATTTAAATTCTTAAATCGTACATACGTATCTTTACACAAGGAAGATTGATTAGAAAATCAATTTTTAGAATGATTTGTCGGATTTTCTGATGCAGAATCAAGCTTTATTCTACATAAAATATTAGATAAAGAAGGAAATATAAGTAAATTTTCTTTTATGTTTACTATTGAGTTACACATTGACGATGTGTCTGTTTTAGAATTTATAAAAAATAAATTAAAAATAGGTAATCTGAGAATTTATAAGGATAAATGTATTTTTACTGTGTCAGATAAACAAGGAGTTTATCAGTTAATATCTATTTTCGATCAGTTTAACTTAAATACTACTAAGTATTTAGATTATAAAAATTTTAAAGAGGCTTTTTTACTTTATCATGAAAGATCTAATAAAATAAAAATTGCTGACTCAGGCGCCCCCTGGCGTGAGCTGGTAAATAAGATACTAAAAATTAAAAGTAATATGAATACTAAACGAAGTGTAATTATTTTGCCTTCTGTTAAGGAAAAATATTTAAGTAAAATTAATATAACTAAACATTGATTATTAGGTTTTGTTGAAGGTGATGGGTCTTTCTTTGTATCTAGAACAGATATTGAGCCTGTCTTTTCTATTGAATTATCTGAGGAACAATATCCAATGATAGTCAAAATTAAAGAATTTTTAGAAGATAGTTTAGGTTTTGATAAATATTCTTTATTTAAATTAAAATCTTCCTCAATTATGTCTATTAATAAACAAAAAGCAAGATTAGGAAAACCTACAGTAATTTTCTCAATAAAAAATATATTTGTGTTAAATAATTACTTAATACCTTTTTTAGAAAGTATGGAGTTTATTAGTAAAAAGGGTTGTGATTTTAAAGATTTTAAAGTTATTTGTGATGCAGTATATAAAGGTTCGCATAAATTAGATGAAATTAGATCATTGATTTTAAAATTATCTTATAATATGAATAACTATAGATTATCTACTAATAAAAAATCGATAGAAATATTAAGTGAACAAGAAAGAAATTTGATTATTAATGCTGAATCTGTATATGAATATTTTGAAGGTGGTCGTATTATGGATAAAACAACAAATAAACCTTTAATTCATAGAAATTGTATTTATGAAATCAGATTGTCCGACGCCAGCGGCGTAGGAGAAATTATTTTAGTTGATACTATGAAAGAGGCTTTAAGTAAGATTAATGTAAGTTTTAGAACTTTAAAGAAATTATTAGACGAAGAAGAATCTGTAAAACTTCCTAACTATGAAGTTAAGAGAATTCCCATTTTTACCATTAAAAAGATTTAAAGACTTATAATAAATAAAAAGGATTGAGCAAGGCTACAACCAAACAATTCTAAGTTTTTATAGAAAAATAAGGTGAAAACGGTTAATAACATCCTAGTTAAAGACCGTCGGCAATTGTAAATGTCGCTACAGACTGGATCACCGGGGTAAGGCTGAAATGCCTATCCAAATGTACAGTCGGATTCTGAAATGATATAATATCATAAAGGGGAAGGATATTATACTCTATTTAGCTTATAAATTATTTCACGGTAATTGGAACCCTTAGTTAATCAGAATTGAATCACTAGACCGTTTCTGACTTCAGCAGTGAAGTATGTGTGCGACAAGAAGTGGAAATTAGTAATACGGTGAGATTCCGTTAGATATTTTCTCTATCTAACACTATTTATACATGCAATTTAGTAATAAGTTGTTTGAAGCTATAAAGACAATGTAGCCTGTCTTAAATGACAATAATAATAATATTAGTTTATTATTAGGAGCTAGTGTAAGTAAAACATGGAGAGTGAAAGCGAAAATAACAAAGACATTTTATTAGAAGGTGATAAATTCGACATACTAATTTATCAGAGAAACCGCATTTCTAATAAAGTAAAGTTATTCTTCTAAATTTTACATAGATTGTGCTAATTTCTAAACTTGGTAACCCCTTTGTTTTTATTAATATGGGGAGCTCCGCTATGCAAGCTCCAAGAGTAAAAAATATAGTTTACTATATTAAAGAGGTAACATATAAGGTAATACAATTACTGAAGTTGTTATAACAAGCAAAGGGGAGAGGAATTTTTAAAAAGCTAATGCTCTTATATAAGAAACTATTGATGTTTTAAATATAAGTAGATATTTATGTATTTATATTGTCCCTGTTTTTTATTTATATAGTGGGGACAAATAAAATATAGAAAAATTATTTGTTTGTGTAGCATAAAAATTAAAATTTAGGGTCTCTGGCTGGTCCGGAGGACTATATATTTTTTTTAAACTTTAAATAAATTAGGATAAACAAAAATTAAAAAAATCCTAATTTATAGACCGGTCGTATGTAATTTAATATAATTCTATAAATATAGAATTATGTTCTTAACCTCCACGGTTATCACATCTTTAATAGATAATTTTTTGATCGCTTTAATTTTGATTAATATATATCTTCCAATATTTAACCGAAAAATAAATAATAAATCATCTCAAGGGCTAATTTCATTAGCAAGTTTCAGATTTATAAGTACTAATAATTTTTACGTAGGTGGCGTTGACAACGAGTCCCCTGGTAAAAAAAATTTATTAAATGAAAAATTAAACTTATGTTGATTTGTTACGGGTTTAGCTGATGCTGAAGCTAGTTTTGGTGTTAATTTAATAAGAAAAAAAAGTGGTTCTTATTCTATTTTAGTATATTTTGAAATAGGTTTAAATAAGAAAGATGAGCAATTATTGAATTTAGTAAAAGAAGTTTTAGGAGTAGAAACTAAATTATATTATAATGAAAAAGATGATACTTTGAAATTAAAAATAGCTAATTTAGATGAATTAACAAATAATGTTATTCCACATTTTAAAAAATATAATTTATTTACTCAAAAAGGAGCAGATTTTATCTTATTTTGTCAAGTTATAGAGTTAATAAAACAAAAAAAACATTTAACTCAAGAAGGTTTATTAGAAATTGTTAATATAAAAGCTTGTATGAATACAGGATTATCGGATAATTTAAAAAATGAATTTAAATTAATTAGAAAATTAGAAAGACCTGTTATAAATTCAGGTATACCTAATAAATCTTGGTTATTAGGGTTTATAGAGGGAGAAGCATGTTTTTATGTAAAGATTTATAAATCTCCTAAATCAAAGTTAAATTTAGCAGTTCAGTTAGTTTTTACTATTACTCAACATAAAAGAGATGAAGTTCTTTTATTAAATATAAGTAAGCTTTTAGGTTGTGGTAGGGTTGATACAAGGAAATCAGGAGAAGCTTGTGACTTTGTAGTTACATCTTTAAAAGATTATGAAAAATATATTATACCTTATTTTAATGAATTAGAATTGAAAGGGTCAAAATCACTAAATTGTAAAGATTTTATCTTAGTTTATACTATGATGAAAAATAAGGAACATATAACCGAAAAAGGTTTAAAAAAAATTGAAGAAATAAAAAATAATATGAACACAAAAAGAAATTAAAAAAAATTTTTTTTTTATACAAAATAACATAAAGATGTAATGATCTTTATAAGGGGCACTGCTAAGCGAAGCGTGCTCACAAACTAGAATTAGTTTACTTTAAAGCTTTACATTTGCTGACTTAAAAAAGGTGAAATTTGACATATATTAAGCTATATTCGTGGATTAGGTTACACATAACTGCTTGTGATAATTTTACTTAATAATATGTTTGGGGCGATGGCCCCTGTAGAAAAATTTTGCTTGAGCCGTATGCGTCGAAAGGCGCACGTACGGTTCTTAGAGGGGGAAAGCCCGAGAGGGCCTACCTATCTCGACCGTTTAATTCGATAATCCACGAAAAATCTTACCGTAATTTGAATAAATTAAAAAGAGAATATTTTTAATTTACAGGAGTTGCACGGCTGTTTCCAGTTAATATTGTGAAATCAAGTGATAAATTAACGAAATCCCTCACTTTATTTTTAAGAATACTTTAGGGTATTATTATTTTATTATCTAATAACTTTAAATAAGGTTACATTGTAAAAGGGAGCAAGACAAGTCATCATGGCCCTAATATTACGGGCTATACGACGTGCCACATTTTTCTATACAAAAAGATGCAAAAACGTGAGTTTGAGCTAATCTTTAAATTAGAATATAAATATTAAGGATTGTAGTCTGAAATTCGACTATATGAATAAGTAATTGCTAGTAATCGCGAATCACCATGTCGCGGTGAATTGAACCTGCTTGATGATCTAGGGAATCATCTGTGTGGGATAAACTGTCAAACTCCGGGGAAGTTTTAAAGCTATTGATACTAAGCAAGGTATGAAAATACTTTAGTGGCTGAAGTAATTACTCAGGTATAGTAACAAGTCAATGGATGATCGAAAGAGAAATAGATAATCGCGGATCTAAGTCAATTCTAGAACTAAATCCCACAAGCCAAACAAGTTCTAGTTTTGTAAAAGAGCAACGAGTAGACGGCAGTTATATATTATTTAATATATTAAGGTGTACTCTAATGGATTTTTGAAGAAGTCGTCTCGTTTATCGTTACCTACCTTTTTTTTTTAATTGTTCAAAAAAGAGTAGACAAATAAAAACCCTTTCTAAGCAATATTTACAAATAAGAAGTTATTCAACAAGTAGATTTAATTACTTATTAGGCAATAAAGTAGAAAATACAACTTTACACCCTTGATTTGTCACAGGGTTTTCAGATGCGGAGGGTTGTTATTCTTGTACTGTACGAAAAGAATTAGGGGCCTCCGGCCACAAATATAGAGTAGATACTCGATTTTCAATAGGTTTACATTTAAAGGATTTATATGTCTTACAATTAATTCAAGCTTATTTTAAAGTTGGAAACATAGTTATAGATGAAAAAAATAATCGTGCAGATTATCGTGTATCGTCTTTAAAAGATTTGGTTAATGTAATAATACCTCATTTTGAAAAATATCCTTTAATTACTCAGAAATTAGCTGATTTTTTATTATTTAAAAGAATAGTTGAGATTAAAAATCAAAATAAGCATAAAACAGAAGAAGGGTTTAATGAAATTTTAGGTTTAAAATCTAAAATTAATTGAGGTTTAAAATCTGAAGAGTTAGAAGTAATTCTTAATTCATCTGGAATTGAAATTTCAAAAGATAAAATAATAAATAAAAAAGTTCCTAATCCTAACTGGTTTACTGGTTTTGTATCTGGGGATGGTAGTTATGCTATCGAAATAAATAAAGGTTCTGCTTATAAAACAGGTTATAATGTAAAACTAGTTTTTCAAATAACTCAGCATATTAAAGATAAAGAATTGCTTCAAAGCTTTATCTCTTATTTAGGTTGTGGAAGATTTACACCAAAGGATACAAAAGGTTATTATTATGTTACTAAATTTTCTGATAATTATTCTATTATTTTACCTTTTTTTAAAGAATATAAACCGATAGGTGTAAAATTATTGGATTTCGAAGATTGATGCAAAGTAGCAGAAATGATTAATAATAAGGAACATCTAACTCCGAAAGGAATTGATCTTATTATAAAAATAAAGTCTGGTATGAATTCAGGAAGGTTTAATTAATTTTTAATTTTGTTTTGTAAATTTTGTATGATAAATTTGATAGCCATGCGGATTGGTACTAACCACTCGTCACATGCTGAAAAAAGTTTCATCGCAATAAGTTTGCTCTTTTGATACAATTCTGTTATTTTTGTATATAATTTCTTGTATTGGGATTCACCGCATGCGTGGCTTTGATTAGTGTTAAGTCGAAAATCTAAAGAAGTTGAGACTTTCTTTAATTTTTCTAAAAATACCAAATTCCGGAAACACCCTAAAGCATGTTCATGCCAAGTTTAGTAGCCCCAGCTAAAGCAGGGGCTCCGTATTAATAATACTGTAAAATTTAAATGGCCTACTGTAATGGGAAGGGTATGGCAATAATTGAACTGATTAATCGAAAGATTTAATGGGTTATCGCGGATCTAAGTTGATTTTAATATTAAAATCATAAAAGAGCAACGAGCAGATGGTATTTGTAGGTATACTGGTTATAAATTAAATTTATAATCGAAAACGTTTAATAATTTAATTAAGCGTAGTTTAGAATCTGAATAGGTTCAAGGTATAATATTAAGGTGTGCTCTAATTACAATTAGAAATTTTTGTATATCCCTTTTGTCTTTGACTAAATTAGAAATACGTAGTTTGGTCTAAAAAAAGGTGTTTTTGATACGGTTCAGGTAGTGGAAGTTGCCTGGGGTTTATTAACTAAAACTAAATTTATTTAATATTTTATATATTAAATAAAAGCTAGGAATATAAATGGCAAATTAAATTTTTAGTATAATTACTAATTATAAAATTGAGAATTCGAATTTCTCTCCTAGTGAATGATGACATTTTCAACAATCTTATTAACATTTTATAAAGCCATTTGTTCTAGACGAGATATTAATATATTATTTAACAGAGTAGCTATCATATGTTTAAGTTATTGCATTATGCATGATTTAATAAGTTTATCTTTAGTAAATAAAAAAAAGGGGGTGGGGTAATATTACACAAATTTACCCTATTTTACAATTAACTGGTTTTTAACCTAGAAAAGGTTTAACTTAAGGATATTTATCTTTAATAAGTTAAAAATAAATTCCTTAGGATTGTCTTAATAAGAATAGTAAGAGTTCTTCTATATTAAATGAGGGCCTCTAATTTAAAGGGGGGAGCATTTCATCCTCCTCCGAGCTTGGCTAATTTCATTAGCAAGCCCCAAAGTTTGTCTAATTAAAAATGAGCTACTCTTACTTCAGTTATAAAACAAGGCGGTTTAGTGTAATAGAAACACCTTCGACTCATGATTGAAAATTCGGGGTTCAAATCCTCGAGCCGCATAAAATAATAGTAAATATATGTATATATTAATATAATTTAAGGCAAGCTCGATATATATTTGTAGCTTTGAAGTAAAAAAAACAATTAGGATAGCTCCAATATGTTTTATAATATAGGAATATAATAGGGGGGGATATCTCTCTACTCCAATAAAAACTAAATTATTTTAGTTTTGCATACTAAGCAAATTTTTAAGTCAAAAGGAAGGTTCCGTTTGAGGGTATGACGGGTTGAGCTGTAAACTCAATAGCCTACGGCTGTCGAAGGTTCAAGTCCTTTTCTTCCTAAAAACTAGGCGAATTTATAGGTAAAAAGTATTAACTAGTGAAAAAAAATGACAAAATTAATTAGAAGTAACTTTCAAGCACATCCTTTTCATTTAGTATCACCATCTCCTTGACCTTTATATATTTCTATATCTTTATTAAGTTTAACTGGTAGTGGAGTACTATCAATGCATAATTTTTCAAATTCATATATTTTAGTTTATATTTCAGCTTTTTTAGTTACTTATACATTTGGTTTATGATTTAGAGATATCATAAGTGAAGGTAAATTAAATGTTGCGAAGGTAATAGATAAAGAAAAGGTTAAAGAATTTTTAATTAACTATAAAAGTAAAAATAATCTTGAAGTATTAACTGGTAAGAATGATTTAGGTCATTATTTGGCTGGTCTGTTAGAGGGGGATGGTCATATATCTCTTCCTTCTATGGGGTCTACAACTTTAAATAGAGTATTAAACCCTAGAATAGTATTTACTTCACATATAAATAATCTAGGGATGTATTCTTTAATACAGTCGGAATTAGGAAACATAGGACGTTTTCAACAAACAGGTCAAAATGTATTACGTTATATTATAGGGGATATGAAAGGTATTATACAATTTGTAAACTTAGTTCAAGGTAAATTAAGAACACCTAAAAATAAAAGGTTTAATGATTTAATAAAGTTCATAAATTTAAAATACTCTTTAGATATTCCTTATAGTGAAATAGATGAATCAAATTTACAACAAAATGCATGATTAAGTGGTTTTTCAGAGGCATATGCACATTTTGGAATTAAATATGTAGAAAGTAAATCTAAGTCAGAAACTCGTAAAAGATCTGTTAGTGAAAGTGTTTCCCTAAAATTTAGATTAGATCAACGAGCATTTGATAAATCTACCTCTACAGATATGAGACCTTTTATGGATATTTTAGCTTTATTTTTATCTTGCAACATTAAGACTTATAAAAATAATACTAATTCAGAAGTATTGTCTTTAACTGTTTCAGCTATAAATGATATTAAACCAATCATATATTATTTTAATAAATATCCTTTATTAGGAAATAAACTAGATGATTTTAAAAAATGAGAAATTGTTTATAATATGATTATAGTTAAAGAACATCTTACTGATGAAGGAAGATTAAAAATAAAATCTTTATTAAATAAGTAATATGTGCTTTCATAAAATTTAACCAATTGCTGGAAAATTCTTAAATAAGGACAATCAGCAGGAGACTAAGGGTGTATAAATACCCTTATTATCTTCAGAGACTAAATGTTAAAAATTAATACGTTTTTAAACTTATTAATTAAGATATAGTCCAAACTATATAGTAATATATAGGTTATTTGACATATTTAGGGGATCACACAATGTCTGTTCAAAAAGGATTAAATTTAGGAGTAATTTTATTTATTGTATCTGAAGCGCTATTTTTCTTAGCAATTTTCTGAGCATTCTTCCATAGTGCTTTAAGTCCTACAATAGATATTGGAGCCAGTTGACCACCAGCTGGAATAGAGCCAGTAAATCCTTTTGAATTACCATTATTAAACACAGTTTATTATGCCGTCAACAGCTTGATTGATGTAGCTGTATGAGTGAAAATCTCATTATATATGTTTATTTTATTTATATGCTTAGTTTTAAGCTTGGTTTTAAATATATCTTTTATTATAAATTTAATACCAAAAATAAATTGGGTACATCCTAAATCTTATAGTACAACTAATATTACAAATAATCAAGAATTTTATGAATGATTCACAGGGTTTACTGATGCTGAAGGAAATTTTCTTATATTATCTACACCTTCAGGTTTCACTTTTAAATTTTCAATAGGTTTATATATTGACGACTTAAATGTTTTAAATACTATTAAGGATCAATTAGGTTTTGGGAGTGTTTATGCATATAAAAGTAATTGTTTTTTCAATGTAACAAAAAAGGAAGATTTATTAAAGTTAATAACTATTTTTGATACATATTCACTTAATTCTAGTAAAAGGTTAGATTATTTAGATTTAAAAAAAGCTTTTAATTTATATATTAATAAATCTAATGTATCTCCAGAATTAACTAATCAAATATTAGAAATAAAAAATTGTATGAATACTCAAAGAACTAATTTTGAAGTTTCACATGTTAATATAACTAAATATTGACTTATAGGGTTTATTGAAGGTGATGGTTCATTTAGTTTAGGTAGAGTTAATCTTAGTCCCACATTTTCAATAAAATTAACTGAAAGTCAGTTACCACTTTTAATAGAAATAAAAAAGTATTTAGAAAGTAATTTAGGTTTTGATAACTATTCAGTACAAAAATTAGAATTTTCTTCTATTATTGCGATAGGTAAAGGTAAAGCAGTTAATAATTGTAAGCCTTTAGCTACATTAACTATTATAAATATACATGTTTTAAATAACTATTTTATGCCTTTTTTTGAAGAATGTGAATTTATTAGTAAAAAAGGTAAAGATTTTAACGATTTAAAAATTATATGTCAAGCTATTTATACAGGTGCATATAGAGTAAAACGTATTAAAGATTTAATATTAAAATTATCTTTAACTATGAATAATTATAGATTATCCACTTTTACAGGTAAAGTTGAACAAATGAGTTTATCAGAAATAAAAGAAATTATTGAAGCTGAAGCTACTCTTGAGCATCTTAAGGATGGAACACAAATAGATATTGAAACAAAAAAATTAATTAATAATAGATTCAATAGTAGTATTTATGAAATTATTTTACATTCTGGTCAAATATTAATAAAATCTAATTTAGCTGACACTGCTAAAGAATTAGGTATAGGATTTAACACTTTAAAAAGACAGTTTGACAAGCAAGGATCGAATGTAGAATATTCAGGTTATAGAATAAAAAGAATAGGTGTATTCAAAAAAAAATAAAAGTATAGAAAGAAGATTACAATCGAACTTTTACTGAGGAAACATATATACAAATTAGGTGAAAACGGTTAATGACATCCTAGTTAAAGACCGTCGGCAGTTGTAAATGTCGCTACAGACTGGATCACCGGGGTAAGGCTGAAATGTCTGTCCAAATGTACAGTCGAACTTTATAACGAGTATGATGTCGTAAGATGATAGTATAATTCCATGCTTCATACAGCGGAATAGCCTTAAGCATAAAGGTTAAAAAGTCTTAATAAAGTTGTTTATTATTATCAAGTGGTGCTACTATTACTTATGCTCATCATTCTTTAATAAAAGGTGAAAGAAAAGGAGCATTATATGGAACTTTAGCCACAGTAATTTTAGCTGTTGTATTTACTTGCTTTCATTTCCCCAAGTTTTTTATTTTGTGATGTCTAGTGCACGTTTTATTTGTGCTGTTTTATATTTATTTTTTTGGGTGGGATGTTTACACAGAAGACCTCTCCATATCACATAAAAAAGTGATATCTAGTTCAGTTTATATTCCTAGTTTAAATTATTCAAATAATAAATTATTTGTTATGTTTAATAAAAGATTTTACACTACAAATGCAAAAGAAGATATATTGCCTTCTAATTGAGTATCAGGATTCAGTGATGCTGAAGGATCTTTTAGTTTAAAAATATCTAAAAGTAGTTCTACACGTTCAGGTTATAATGTTATACCCGCGTTTAAAATAGAATTACATAATAAAGATATCTTATTAATAAGAAAAATTCATTCTTTTTTCGGTGTAGGGACAGTCACTGAATCTAAAGATAGAAATAAAGTTTATTATAATGTTCAATCTGCGCGAGATCTTATTGAAATAATTTTTCCTCATTTTGATAAATATCCTTTGTTAACTAAAAAGAGGGCTGATTATCTTTTATTTAAAGAAGCTGTAAATTTTCTTATCACAGGTAAAGCACGAGGTAGTATGGAAGGTATTGAAAAAATTTTAAGTATTAAAGCTTCTATGAATAGAGGTTTGTCTGACAAATTAAAAAGGGAATTTCCTCATATTCAACCTGCTATACGACCAAAATTTATTATAGAAGACATTATTGATCTTGATTGATTATCTGGGTTTATAGACGGAGAGGGTTGTTTTTATGTGAAATTAACAAAAAGAGAACAATACACAGTTGGTTATAATGTTACTTTAAGATTTCAAATCACTCAACATGCGAGAGATTTAGATTTAATGACTAGTTTAATTGACAGATTAGGGTGTGGTATTATAGAGAAGAGTTCAACTAGACCTGATGAAGTTAATTATCGTGTTACTAAATTTAAGGATATTAAAGATATTATATTTCCTTTCCTGAGAGATCATCCTTTACAAGGTGTCAAAAGTAGAGATTACTTAGATTTTTTAAAAATACTAGACATTATGGAGGTAAAAGGTCATTTAACTCTTGAAGGTATAAAAAAGATAAAATCTTTAAAATCAGGTATGAATAGTGGTAGAACTGATTAATTAACTTTGTTGTTATTGTTGTTTTTTAATATAAAACAAATTAAAAAACTCAGAAGGCTTTTACTAAACAAAGTCACGTAAAAAAAATTATTTTATGTGTATCTTTTTTTTTTAAAAAAACTTTGGAAATTGCATGAAACTCTTGTAATAGTATAATTTAATTAATTATAATGATGATATGCAGCCTAGCTTTATTTATAGTTACAAAAAATTAAAAAAATAAAGAAGGTTCAACGACTAAATAAAAAAAAATCTATAGGTGTATATATTACTTAAAATTGTACATAAGATATAGTCTGAACAATAATGACAATTATTGATAGGTTAAAAAAAATTTTTTTTATCTTTTAACAATTAAGTTCAAGGGGTAGAGTATAGTTTCACTTCATTTACTATTAGTGACGGAGTCTTTGGATCTTGTTTCTTCTTCGGAACTGGGTTCCACGGCTTAGTTATATTAATTTTTAACTATAATACTAATATTCATTCTAGATACACATTAAAATCCGGGGGTTTAGACCTCCATAATTTTAGTGGTAAAAGATTTTATTCAACAATAAAAGTAAAAGATGTAGAGCTTTGCCCTAATTGAGTAACTGGGTTTGCCGATGCTGAATCAAGTTTTAGTTTAAAAATATCTAAGAAAAGTACAGCTAAATCCGGTTGACATGTAATTCCTGAATTTAGAATTGAGTTACACAGTAAAGATATAATTTTACTAAGAAAAATTCATTCTTTTTTTGGTGTAGGTATAATAAGTGAACGTTCAGATAGAAATGCTGTATTTTATAGTGTTCAATCTGTTAGAGATATTTTAAATGTAATTTTACCTCATTTTGATAAATACCCTTTGTTAACTCAAAAACAAGCAGATTATCTTTTATTTAAACAAGCTATTAATTTATTAGATTTAAAAGTGCATTTAAATATTGAAGGAATTTATAAAATAATTGCAATAAAAGCATCAATGAACTTAGGTTTATCTGATAAATTAAAAAACAGTTTTTCAACTGTTTATCCTATAAATCGTCCTTTAATTAATTTTGAGGGTGATTTTCATCCTAATTGATTAGCAGGATTTACTGATGGAGAGGGTTGTTTTTACGTTAACACTAAAAAAGCTAAAACCTTAACTGGTTATCAAATTATTATGAGTTTCTCTGTTACTCAACACGTAAGAGATGAAAAATTATTAAATAAAATTGTTGATTATTTAGAATGTGGTAGTATAGAAAAAGTTTCAACCAGACCTTCTACTGTAACTTTTGTTGTATATAAATTCTTTAGCATTAAAGATAAAATAATACCTTTTTTTCAAAAATACCCTTTACAAGGTGTTAAATATTTAGATTTCAATGATTTTTGTAAAATAGCTAATATAATGATAACTAAAGAACATTTAACCTTAGAAGGTGTAAAAAAAATAAAATCTTTAAAATCTGGAATGAATAGTAGTAGAATTTTTTAAAAACGTGTAGGCCCTGTTTTATTTTATATATATAATACATATTATTATATTTTAAATATAATAGAAAATAAAGTTAATTGCACGAATATCTTTAAATGAAGATAATATGCAGCCAATTAGATGTTATATATTGTAAGTAATTGTAATATCAAAAGGTTCAACGACTAATAATACGGTATTATACTGTATTACAAATTTTACTGAGCAATATATTGTATATTGTTTGGATGATATAGTCTAAACAATAGTGTAAGCTATTGAATATAGGTATTACCTATTTAATAAATTTATTAAAATTTCCATATTATATTAAATTTAGATTATGTCATTATTCGGGTTAACAAAAGTAGCCCATTTTATATGTTTTTTTATTTGTATTTTTATAATATTTTGGGATCCTTCGGTTTTTTTCCCTCTAAAGTTTTTTTTTTATTATTTGGGCGCCGTATGTGTTAAGTATTATACTACTTTTTGTAATAAAGATAGAGTATTAATTTCTGATCCTCTAAATGGATATTTTTATTTAGAGAGATCTTTTATAGAATGATTTGTAGGTTTTGTTGATGCTGAAAGTAATTTTAATATCAGGTTAACCGGCTTAAAAGAAACTACATATAAATTTGTTCAAATTTCTTTCCAAATTTATCTTCATAAGGATGAGGTTAAAGTTTTAGAATATATTATGAGCAAAATAAAATGTGGTCATATTTCTAAATCTGGAGATAGAGTAAATTATTTTGTTAATGATCAGAATTCTTTATTAAATATTATAATACCAATTTTTGAAAGTTTTAATCTTAATAGTTCAAAATACCATAGTTATGTTTTATTTAAAAAAGCAGTAATGTTATTTAAAGATAAAAAACATTTAACACCAGAAGGTAAATTAGCTATTTATAATTATAGACAAGAAATTCAAAACCTAAAAGGTAAATTTATACCTGCCTCTATTAGTAGTAAAATAAATATTACTAAATATTGATTAGCCGGGTTTATTGACGGTGAGGGTACATTTTCTTATAATAAATATGTACCTAGGTTTAAATTAGAAAATCATTTTAAAGAGCTAGAATTATATAATAAAATTAGAGAATTTATAGGAATTGATAAAATTATTACTTCTTCAGAAAGAGTTGAAAAGAAAAAGAGTAGTCCTACCATTATTTTAGAAATTAATAAAATTAAAGACATTAAAGAAAAATTAATTCCTTTAATGTATGATGATCACCAAACTCTTCTTTTGAAAACATTGAAATCTAATGATTTCTTATTGTGATTAGAATTAATAGAGATATACTATAAGGGTTATCATATTACTTTAGAAGGTAAATTAGTATTTGATGCTATAAAAAATTGTATTAATAAGTATAGATTAAGTACTAATAGTCATCTATTAGTTGAAGAAAAAAAATCTCTTATGGAGATAAGATCGTTATTAACTAAACTTTATTTACAAGATAGTCCTTATGAAATAAAGAATAATATTAGATACTATAGAGGTACTGGTAAGTTAGTAAGTGAGTCTACTTTAATTATTTGTATAGATGAAAATAATACTAAATTAGAATTTAGTAGTATGACTAAAGCTGCAGAGGCTTTAAATATTTCAAGATCTAGTATTAAAAACTGTTTAACTACAGGAAAAAGTCATAAAGGTTATTATTTCTTATTAGGATAACGTATAGTCGTATGGGGCAGGTTCTAACGTACTAAAAAAAATATATAAAAATTAAATAAAGTAAAAAGCAAAAAAATCTTTAATAAGACAATTTGCTGCCAAGAATATATTTTTTCTATAAAAATATATTAAGGTTCAACGATTAGCTAATAAATATTATGTTACTTTAAGTAAAAGAATGGCAATAAAACTTTACTTCTTAATTACTAAATCTTTTTTTTTATTTAGTAAGCACTAATAAGAAGACATAATCTAAACAATATTGAAAAATATTGATTAATAAAATTTGTACACGTTATTATAGGAAGTATCTTCTTAAGTGTAGGTTTATGAAGAATTTATGCTTACCATTTAACAGATCATCACCACCTTGGATATCTTATCTTTTTTATTTTTTTTTATATTAATGTTATATTATGTATTAGCGGGGCACTATGAAATGCTCCCACTATCTTTTTTATATTTTTCTTATTATTAAAACTATATTTTATTATAAAATTTATAAAAGATTATAAATTATCTAGTTTTAAATTAAATGTTAATCCGTTATGTTTACATAACACTCCTTCTTTTAATTATTTATTGAATACTTCTTTTAAGGTTAATCAAATTAGAAGTTATTCTAGTAGTACCTTTATTAAAGAAGAAAAGTTAAATCCTTACTTTATAACCGGTTTAACGGAGTCTGAAGGTAATTTTTCTATAATTAAAAATCGAGATTCTAGAGCTAAATTTGGAATGACTGTTTATTTAAGATTTAAAATTACAATGTTAGTAAATGAAACTTTATTAATTAAAAAAGTTCAAGCTTTTTTTGGAATAGGTATTATTGATATTGATGAAAAAAATGGTACTATTAGTTTTATTGTTCGTGATAAAGCTAGTCTTAAAGTTATTAGAGATCATTTTATTAAATATCCACTTAGAGGATCTAAATATTTAGATTTTTTAGATTTTTTGCAAGCTTTAGAATTAATGGAAAAAAATTTACATCGTACTGAAGAAGGATTAAAATTATTAATAAGACTTTCTGAGGGTATGAATCTTTTACGTAAAGATTATAGTAAAATGCCTTTGGCTCATACAATAAAAAAGAATGTAGAGTATATACCTGTAGATGGTAATTATATTAATGGATTTATAGCCGGAGATGGTTGTTTATTTTTAAGAACCAAATCCAATTTTGGAACTATGGGTATACAAATATCTCAACATATTGTTAATAATTCTCTTATGAAAGAAATTATAGATTTTTTTAATTTAGATTTAAAGGTATATAGTCATGGTAAAGAATCAGTTCAAATAACTTTAGGTGGGAAAAAGATTTGAAAAGTTATTTTAAAACACTTTTCTACTTATCCTTTACATGGATCAAAAACCTTGCGTTTAGAAAAAATGATCTCTATTTCTAAAATTATAGAAAGCGGAGAACATTTAAAAAGAGTTGGTAGAGTTGTATCGTGAAAACCTGAATACAAGGAAAGAATACTTAATATATGAAATAATGATTATGAAGTGTAATTAAGAGCCATGTTTACACTAGGCTACAAAAATTATTTTTTATTATTTATACTTTTTTTTGTATAGGGTTAATTATTATTAAATAATTATATATAATGTGCTTATTATATTTCAGCTATTTAGAATATTTGAATATAATTTTGTTATCTTATTAATTATAAAAAAAAATAAAAGTTTTTATTGTCCTTCTTATAACTATATAGCTATAGGAAAAAAGAGGATTAATTTCATGGAGAACTTCTTATTCATATAAGTAGGTTTTATTTTATAAATTATAAAGACCTTCTTATTTATTTTTATAGAATAAATTAAGTTTACTTGAAGCGGAGCTTATGATAAAAATATAGGGTTAATGTATTTATTATGTGTATTCTATATTTAATAAGAACGTTCAACGACTAGAAATTGTTATATTACAATAATATAACTTTTCATATTATTCTCCTTTATATTTTACTGAAAATTTGTGTCCCTAATCCTAAGGGCCTTAGGGATAGGGTCACAAAAATAATATTTTATATAAAATATTGATTATAGGCGCGCTTGCTGCGCTGTGTAAACATGCAGGGCTACGGCCCTCAAAGTAAAGTTATTTGAAGACATAGTCTGAACCATATTGTGAAATATGGAAATTAAATTAATATAAAAATTTAAGGTTAATTCTTTATATTTGTTTATATAACAAATTTGATGAAGCTGGAATTTTATACTGACATTTTGTTGATGTAGTATGATTATTCTTATATATCTCAATGTACTATTGAGGAAGTTAATATATATAAATAGTTATATGTTTATGTAAAATATATATTATGCATACAAATGTATGCATAAAAGATTCTAGGTTAAATAAGGTTCGATTCCTTAGGTCTTATATGTACGCAAGCTAGGTGGCCCTCCCGCTTAGCATAAAAATAATAATAAATTATTATTTATATATACCTGTCTGTGATATATATAGCAACCATAAGTTAACGGTAAACTGCTTGTCTTCCAAACAAATTTTGTTGGTTCAAATCCGACTGGTTGTATATAATAAATTCCTTTTTTTTTCCTGCCTTGTTTCCTTTAGGAAAATATAAAAATGGTGGAGCGGTAGCCTCCCCAAATATTTTTGTTTTTCTAGAAAATGTTAAACATAATATTATAGGGATTTTAGTATAATGGTTATTACATAGGACTTTTAATCCTCATGATATCGGTTCAAATCCGATAGATCCTAGGTAATAGTCTTTAAGGAGTTAGTAACTTAGTCGGTAAAGGATTTCCTTGTCACGGAAATAGATGAGGGTTCGACTCCCTCCTAATTCGCACGTAAGTTTTTGTGTAACGCAGTCCAGGGTAAACTATCCTGGGTCATAAATAAGGCCTGGGCTATGAAATATGAAATATGAAATGCTCTCTAGCTTACTAATCTTTCGAACGAGCAAGCTCTATATTAACTTTTTATATTTAGAAGTGAATAATATCATTATTTTTGTTTAGAGATTATTAAGGGCCAGGAGGCGAACCCATATGGGGTGGTAAAAATAATTGTTTTTTTATTTACTAAATTTCGTCTTGTAACAATTAACAAGTAATTAATTGTTTTTAAGGGAGGGTAGCCTTAATATAATAGGAGTGGATTTAATACAACTAATAAGTTGTAATGGTGAAGTTTAGCATCTTTTGATTTATATAAAGATTGTGCAAAGTATTTAGGAATGTCTTCATAAAGTAATGCTAATATAATAGCTCGAAATTTAAGTCTCAATATGTTGTTTATACATTGAAAACGCGCAAAGTCCCACAAAAAAAATACTTTGCGTATTAAAAATTTAACCTTAATTAAACTAACTAATAGTTAAGGAAAAGTCTCCATAGGTAAGGTAAGGTATTTGCTAAATACTGTGTTTTTACACTTAGACGTTCGATTCGTCTCTTTTCTGGGAAAATAAAAATATTTGGGTTATTATACTTAAGTATAATATGAATTATATTTTGGTTACTACTTGGCTTATTTTCGCGGTATATTAGTAGCGCGAAATGCAAGAGATAAAACCTTGTGTATCTGTAATGAGTCCTTATATCTGAAATACCTTCAAAGAGCATAGTTTAACTGGTAAAGCACTAAGCTTCAACCTTATAATTCTTGGTTCAAATCCAAGTGCTCTTGTATAGATTTTTATCTGTATCTTTTTGTTATTTCCCTTAAGGGCTCAGAGTTAGGGTAGAACTCTAAAGTAATTTTTATAAAAAAAAATTATGTTTCTAAGTTTATAAATATATTTGTGATCCTGATTACCATAATGACACAATAAACTTTTATTTTTATATGGCTATATGTAAATATATTTCTAGCTTAGAGTAACCAGTAAAATAGTGTTTGAGCCATAGCATTCTTTTAGTCAGTGATTATTAAAGAATTTTTATAATTGACAGGGTAGTTTCAGCAGGGCTGCAAGGGGTGCGGCCCCTCAGATAGTCAGCTTGTTATAAAAATTCTTTAATAAATTTTTTTTTCCTATATTTTAGTATGTAGCCCTTGGAGCACAAATGCAATTTAAAAAGGAAAAAATATCAAATATTTAAATTTATTTAGATCAAGTATATGATGATGTTTAGATCACCTAATTTACTAACTAATGGTTTTTCAATCTCATTGTTAATTACAATGGCTTTAGCTTCATTTTTAGCAAGTATATGTACAATAATTTTAGAAAATACCATTTTAAGCGTTATATTTTTAATCTTCTTATTTGCTCTAATAGGAGTAATTTTAATTTTTTTAGGTTCACCTTATATAGGTTTTAGTTATATGATAATTTATGTAGGAGCGGTATCAGTGTTATTTATATTTATATTAATGCTAGTTAAACTAAGATTTCATGAAGTATTCATTGAATATTATAATGTTATAGTTTACGGTAGCTGGTTATTATATATTGGAGTTATGTATAGTGGATTCTTAATCTCAAAAACCCCTAAAGAAAATAAGGGTGATGCTAAATTAAAATTTTGAGGTTGACTTTTCCCTTTCCCTTTCTGGACTGAAGAAGTAGGAACAGTAGCAGAAGGATATACAACTAGTGGATCAGAAAACTTAGGAAACTCAAGTGGGGTAGATATGGTACCATGAAGATTATTTTTGTACTATATTTTTAAAGAATATGTCTCATCTATTGCCTGAGACGAGTGTTATCAAAAATTGTCAAAGATATCTGGTGTTGGTGTTTTAATGTTTTCAACAAACAGTCTTTTATTAATAATTACCGGTTTAATATTACTATTAACAATGGCGGGAGCCATAATGACAACAGTATCTACAGATACTTCTAATGAATAAAAAAAGTTTTTTAGTGCTAACGGATTCGGTTTAATACTATATTAAAAATAAGGCTTCTATTATGAGTTTTTTATAAAAAATTAAAGTTGCTTAGGATTTAAATATAAAGAATTGGGAGGTAGCACTCTTTCCATCTTAATATTTATATTATTAATTTAATTTTTAAAGGGTAAAATAAGCTAAAAAAAAGAGGGTGGAGGTAATATAGTATAAGCTATAAGGTAATATATTATATTACCTTAAGGGAAATTAGCTCAACGGTAGAGCGACCGTTTTACACACGGTAGGTTAGGTGTTCAAATCACCTATTTCTCAA